>VYZP01021928.1:24641-35181 GCA_013400635.1 Hypocryptadius cinnamomeus
CCCTTCTTGGGGATGGGCTTCACACTGGCACCTCCAGTCCTCTGGGACCTCCCTGGTGAGCCAGGACTGATAATAAATGATGGAGAGCAGCTTCACAAGCTCATATGCCAGCTCCCTCATCACCCTGGGGTGGATCCCCTCTGGTCCCATAGACTTGTAAGTATCTAAATGGTTTAGCACAGCTCTGACTGCTTCCTCCTAGATGACAGCGGGGCTATTCTCCAGGGGTCTCCCTTTTCCCATCCACCAGCTCAGGAGGCCAGCTGTCCTGAGAGCAACCTGTCTTACTGCTGAAAACTGAGAAAAAGACAGTGTTAAGTACCTCTACCTTCTCCTTATCTTAATATATTTCCCCCTGCATCCAATGAATTATGGAGGTTGTCCTTGCCCATCCTTTTGCCAGTATTGGTTTTGCACTTAAAATTCACGATATGTAAATGTTCTTAATTTTATGCCAACCTCTTCTCTATCCCCTCAGTAGTCACAGATCTATTACATTGCAGAAGATCCACATTTAACAAGAATACAAGCCACTGTCTTAGTAGGGGAGCTAGACATAAATGATAGTGAAAAAAGCTAAAAATATTTTATGGCTGTCTTAGTATAATTAGGTAAGTCCTTTACAGTAGCGTTTCATGCATTCAGGTATTTTATGAAGGGTTCCTTACAAATTCAAGCTATTTTTCAGCTTACTGCCCTCTCTTTACACTTACAATTTCATTTATTTTCTTTGTTGCCGATTTCTATGCTGTGTTGTTCCTTACAAAGAAAGTGCAGAAGGAGATGGTCTCCATTGACATAGTGGTGGTGCACATTTGTGTCATTTGATGCAGGAATAGCAGTGGAGGTCTTGACTGGCAAAGTATAATATGGAGACTCTTGCTTCAGGATAAACTGAATAAACTTGACTTAATACAAAACAGCTTTTGTAATAATGTAATATATACATTACTTTCTAGATATAGAAACCAATATACCAATATCCTCCTCCTTCCCTTTTCTTAAGATTACAGTAAAAATAATCATGGTAGCACCAAAGATGCTGAAACATAAATGTTTCAAACTTATTTCACTGTTATACTGCAATTACATACTGTCCTTTTTGTTTAGAGAGTTGTAAAGATAACTTACAATGCATTCACTAACTAGGCTAGATGTTTGAACATCCTCTGAGTTTCTCAACCTTCTACCCTCTGGTCACAAGAAAGTACTTGATGATAACTGTACACCTGATATAACATTTTCATTCTTCCAAATCTAATTGAAACGGAATTCGAGTTGAAGGAGTGGTACAGCCTCAAAGAAGTAGAAGACAGAACACTTGGGTTACAATATAGAGCAAAAAACGAAATACAAATAAACTTTAAGTATTATTACAACTAGTCATAATTCCCAAGTAATGATGTAAACACAATACCTAGCAGATATGCAATGCACAAATACAACAGAAGAAGACACTAGTGAAAATTACAATGATGATCTATTTAGTTTTTTCAAAACTTTTAAAGATAATCCATACATAAGTCTTTCATAAAAACATTGGCAGAGAGCAACTACTTTTCTCATTTAAAAATTCCAAACATTTCACAATAGATATTTAGCTTAGAAACACTGCTTACCTTAACTTTTTCTTCCAGTCTTCCTAAGCGCAGGCTGCCTTCTATAATTTTCTTGAGAACACCATGATTCTCATTTTCCAAACATCTGGCCTGCAACCATGCAGTAAACAAAGCTACATGTAACCACTCTGTTTGTCAGGGCAGACAAAATGCATACACTGACACAGACACATCAATTCCATTTTGAACTCCAACCGTCTGAAGAACCAACACAGATAAAGAGTCCTGGAAATTGTTCTCAGAACAGCTTATTAATAATTTGTCAGCTGATTGTGAATACTATGAAGCAGTGTTATTCTGAAATGAAACATACTGTAAAGCCAACCAATTCTGTGGTGTTTTTCCTACAGATATAAGCATGCATATGTAGGGATCCCATTTTTAAGCATAAGACTCATCCTTTAAGTCACATCTAGCAATCTGCTCTCACACAAGCCCCTGAAATTGGTAGGGGTTCAGGCAAGGATATTTCTAATATGGTATGATTAATATTTAAAAACAGATATCCCAGAGATTGAGATCTCAGAATCAGTTCCCCCAGTTTCTAGGATACATTTTTTGTGCCCAGTTTCACAATCCTGAAGTCCAGTTTGTAGTGGACAAGGATTAGAGCTGTGTCACCATAGCTCCTCTTCTAGAATTAGGAATTATCTGCTGTATGTTTTTTTCCAATGCTGATGACAACCTTTGTCTACTACCTGAACAACAAGAAGTTTTATTTTTATAAAGTTTTGTGAAATGATTTCAGATTCAATTTGAAGACAAGAGTATGAATATGAAAAATTGAAATTGTGCCCAGTATCCTGTAAAAGAAACAAAATGGGCTTACAAAAAGCCCAGAAACCTCCATGCCAGGCACTTCCACTAAACAGAAGTTGTTCCAAAACTCTCAGTCAGCCTGTCAAAATGACTGCTAACCAATAAGGAGCAATAATATGCATATGCATCCACAGCAGACAGTCCATACAGATCACTTTAAGAGTAACAGTCCACCCTTACGACTCAAAACAAGTATGAAAATTTTATGATTGTGTGCATTTTTTAAATATATGTAGCTCAACATCAGCTTCTAAAACTAGGTTAAAAAAATCTTTTAAATTTGGCAAGTGCCATTTCAGACCCTAATGCTCATGTGAATTAAGGCTTAATTATATTACCCCCAGAAATAAGGGTAGTTGCTTTTAATTGCTCCTCTAGGAAAAAAATCTTTTGCTGCTCCTATCCTATTTGCTAAAGTCTACTTAAATAGAGCTAAATCCTTAAACTGGAATTACAGCTTTATTCTTTGATAATTCAGATTAATAACAACTTGTGCCAGTAGCATGATAACTGTGTGAAATATGAATTAAGTGACATTAATTATGTAAAGGTAATTACCAAAAATACAAGATGATCACGTTCCTTAGCTATCTTCTCCACCAGCCCAATAAGGTTTGCTAGATAGTGATGGGCTGCAACTTCTTTTTCCATTGCTTCCTCCAGCTGCAGCTGCAAAAGACCTATTTTCTTCTTTAATCGTCTATAAAAGAAAAGGGAAAATCTTTGGATTGGGAATTAGTAATGGCCTTAAAAAGCTTCTATCACACATGCAAATCAACAGTACAAGCCTCAAACAATTGTACATACTGTTGAAAATGCACTGGCTCAGAATATTTGCACTGCCACTAGTATCATGTTCCAATTTTTGGGGCTGCTTTTTCTTTACAATATGTTATCTGAATAACAACAGTAACAATGATTCAAAGGAACAGTTTATGCAATGGCTACAAGCTCATACTTCTTCAGATATAGAACAGTAATACTGTCTTTTTAAAATATTGTGAACTTCTCTCTAAGCAGCCAGGTGCATGAGAAGATCTGCAAATAGTGTAAGTCTTATCCTTATCTAACTGCAAATAGGGTATTTCTACTCATCTTATTTTCAGATAAGTACACCTAATGATTAATTGCTACAGCTAACTACTAACTACTAAATTAAAGATTATTCTTAATTTGCAGATAGACACAGAAAAGTGAGCATGAAAACATACAAAGGTTAGCAAAACTTGACAACCAGGCCTCTAGACATGACAAACATGTTTAGGTAACATGGGTTTTTTTGCAGTAGGTAGAAAATACACATTATGGGAAGTCAGACAATATTTTTACAGATATTTCTGTTGGTTTTAGAAATAAAAGTATTTCTGTACAAGAAAATGAGACTGTGATAAGACCTGTTTGTCTTTTGAGTCATCTGCATCTCAGTTTCCAGGATCTTCTTGTCAGCCATGAAGTTATTTTTCTCTAGGAGCAGTTTCTTGTTTTCAGTTTGCAGTGATGCTATTTTTCCCATTACAGCTTCCACCTCAGAGCGCTTTTTCTCCTGCTCCTGCTGTAAACAGCTGCAAAAACCAACAGTGCAGAACAGGTATCATGTACAGATCTACATCACTAAAATGCTAAGTTACAGGAAGATACCCATGTTGAAATTATGAAATAAGATACACTGAGAATGCTCAGTGTTCACTGGTGACAACAGAGAGGTATTACAATCTCATATCAAATTATTCAAATAATTCCTTCTGACTGCATTTTGTTAAAATTATAAAAATATGTAATCCAGATGTAATCCCTTTGTGTTTCTTTTTCGTTCAATTAAATTACTATCAACACCAAAATACAAGGTCTGAGGACTTCTCAGGGTAGCACTGTACCATGAAACAATAGCCTGCACTATCCAAAGGCTTGAAAGCACTCAAATTTATGGAATGTGTTCACAAAACATTACTCTGCAGATTATGCTGCACAGCAGCACTTTTGAGTTGTGATATTTCATGTAATTTCCATGTTGTAACAAATGAAGGAAGTCAGGACTTCTAGCTCAGAATTTCTGGATTCCTTAGACATGTTCCAAAGATGGGAACACAAGAATGAGAATGTTTTATATATAGTACTGATAGAAGCAAATAGATTTGAAAAAAATGGTATTTTTAGTGCCTCCTCTTCTACTATTCAAAATGGTACAATTAGCAGTAGGTACTCTATGGTAAAAAAACTTCTACCCATGTTTCTAGAAGTGGGATTTTGTAATTTTAAATGTCTCTAAAAACTAAGACAGCATTTTAAAAATACTTCTTTCCCTTTCTTTGTGCTTTGGTAGCTACCTTCCTGGATTCCCAACATAAGTTTCCAGTGGCCTCCTGCCTACAGAGTGCTACGTGTGCAGCTCTGGTCATGTGCATGCTTTGCACCAATTTTTCTCTGTGCACCATATGCAAACTCATACCTTTTTAAATCATTCACCACAGCCAAGTGCTCCTCTGCTGTTATTCTGCTATCCACTTTGGCTTTCAGCTCTTCACATGTAGAACACAAAGCTGCTAGCTGCTTCTGGTACTCTGTTATTTCTTCCTCTTGACTCTTTTTCTTATCTTCTAAGACTACTATTTGTTTGGTCAACTTTGAAGCTTTTGGAAAGAGGAAAAAAAAGAGTCAACTGTGTATAGCAGAACTAATTCAACCACTGAGTGAAACTTCAACAAAACCATTACTACATAATTCCTAGTTGTTTACAACATTATGTAACAGGGCATTTAACAGTGTTTTAACAGTTTGGACTTGACTTTTTGCTGTCTCAAGCAACTTGTTTTGGAATAATGCAGAAACTTCAAGAGTACTTCTTTTCAAGGCTATAAGCTCACTGAAATGTCATTTCACTCTGAAAAATTCTGTTTCAGTTTAAAGTGCTCTTCAATTATGCAAATGACTGTATTGCTCTTTAACAGTTCTTCTCACTTTTTCAGAAGAAGTCAAAATGGAGTATTTTTTATAGTGTCAACAGGTAATAGTGACATTTTTTTAAAGTATCAGTTGGCATCCAGAGCTTGATGTCCTATAACTTTACCTACATTCAAGGATGCTTTTTAGACATACATGAAGTTGAACACCCCCAGCCAAGCAAAACCAAAACACTGCCAAGCTTGCAGAAACAAGAAATGACAACAGAAAACAAACAAAAACCCTACAAAAATCAAAACCTGCAGTACCATCTTTAGTGTAGTTCAGATGAACAGCAACTCAAGCACTTTTACCTTCTTGAACATGCTGTCTGTGACTATCTTTTGCTTTAGCTTGTTGAATTTTGAGTTGCTCCATCAACACTCCATTTTCTTCCAAGACCAGCTTGGCCTGAGTTTGCAGCAGCTGCCTGCAATGATAACTGGCTTGTAAAAAAAATGTAACTCAGATGTTATGTCCAAAGAACAACACAACTGATTGCCAACAGTGTAAACTCACAGAATCATATTTGAACCGCTCTAAAAACAGATTAAAAATCCTTATTAAAAGAAATAGCAGGACCTGAGGTAACCAAATCTATACAGATACTAACACCTGTATTTCTGCCTCATTTAAAGTGGGTCTATGCCACTGGGTGAATCTGCAGAAAGACTTAAGATTATGCTGCATGCTGTCTCTTCCAAAGTCCTCCTCAGGTAGACATGGTGTCATCTGAGCCCTTGCATGCAACTACTACCTGTTCCATGGGTGCAGGAAGAATTCTGATGTTCACTCACAGTGGATGCTGTTCCCAAACCTGTTCCAACCTCCTTGTGAGCAGAAGCTCACCCACAGTGAGTACGATCAGAGCAGGATGAAAGCTCCGCGGTGGCAGCGAATGCTCTGGGTGCAGGTCTGGCACCAAAACCACCCCTGAGCACTCAGAGCTGAGAGAGTGAGGAGCTGAGCCCGGCCCCTGAACCACAGCCACGATCTCCAGGGATCTCTGCTCTTCCCAAGGGAAAGCCCCACAGCCAAGACACCGCAGTCAGCTGCACTCCTCCTCCTCCTCCTCCCAGCCACATCTTCTGTCTCCCCAGTATCATCATTACCATCTTTCAGGCAACAAATGGGAGAAAAAAAATTTTAAAAAAGGAAAAATGCTAACCTCCAACAACTACTTAACTTCATTATGCACTGTCTCACTTAACTGCATTATGCACTGTCTCACTTTGCAAAAACATCAAATTCTTCTAATGCCACATTCCAATGCAATTTTGTATTAGTGGAAAACTGATGTCATTGGCACACTGTAAAGGTATGTAACCTGCAATATCTAGGACAGAATTACATGGGCTTCCAGTGCAAAAGTCCACATTCATATTCAATCTTTACTCCAAAATTATTCCAGGCATTGCAGATCAGCATTGTTCCAACATGATAGCCATGATGCTATTAATTTTTCAGAAAAACAGTGTTTGAAGACAAAAAAAAATTTCCTTAACATCTGTAATTTTAAAAGTTTGCGTGAAATAAGAAAAATAATTTTTAACTTTGAAATTAATTCCAAGTAATATAACTTGCCATTCTGTAGGGGTAATGAAGTTATTTAATTGCCCATGCAAATCTTCATTCTCCTTCACCAACTCTTCAACTCGTGCTTTAAAATTCTTCATGTCCTCCTGGAAGACAAAGGATTTAACATAAATTTATTATTATTTTGCTTTAAATTTTATATCAAGAAACATTTTTATAAGTACACACATGCTTAGGTGCCTTCTAGTTCTTGTCATAATAGAATACTATCTCACTACTTACTCATCTCTAATTCAAGTGTGCATATTTGATTTCTAAATTGTTTCATTAATCTAGTAAATTTGATTAAAAATAATACTGATATTGTGCCACATTTTTGCAAGTTGTAGACCCTCAGAAGATAGGTTTAAAAAGCTGAATTCTGGAAATTACTGGATGATGCTATCCATTTTCAGTAGGAGTGACATGGATTTGAATATGGTAAGACAACACAGTGAATTTACAGTAATATAAAAAACCCTTGTTGCTTTCTGCTTATTTTATGGCTCAGTTTTTTGAAGGAAATACATTTCTTTTTAAAACCTAGGAAAGTTGTACTCTGAAGCAAATAGCTATTTTTCAAAGATTCAGTGACAAAAAATACTTCTAAAAAGTAAAAAAGAGTACCCAATCTTTTAATACCTAGAAGTAAGTATTCTTCTACCACAAAACCCACAAGCAGCTGCAAGAGCACTGAGTGCCCATCATGAATGACAAAAATTCTTTCTACCACTGACTACTTTATGGTTTGCTCCATTTTTAGAGCACATCTTATATATCTCAGTGTAGTGCATGTTCCTAAATGTGAACAGGCTGACAAAAACAAGCAACTGAAGTAGGATAAGACAGCACAATAACTATGCATGGAAAAGTAAAACAAAGTCACTTTAAATTTTAGGCAGACAACAGCATTGACAAATCTCTTTTTAAAAATTCAGTAATTTATTGCTGCTTTAGTGGATATTTTTTCTAAATGGCAACTTGCCTCATGTTCAAGAATAAAATCTTCCTTTTCTCTTATTCTATCTTCATATGCCAACAGAAGAGGTGACAAATACTTCATATCCAACTTAAAAGAAAATTAAGAAATAAATACATGTATATTAATTACAAGCCATAATTTAATCTGTATTTTTTACTTCAGCTATAGATTATTAGTTTCAAAAGCTGTTAAAGGGGTTTCATATATGACTTGCAGATTAAAGTGCAGAACTGATACAAGCACACAGACCATCATATGCAGAATGATGCTGCAGAAACACCTCACAGCACTGTGTTAGGAGCAAGCTTTGGAAAGGAAAAGACTGCATGCTTTACTTGCATCTTTCTACTAAAAAGCAGCTTTAACTTTGTAACACAGCAGACTGTGGATGGAAATAAATACAAACCAAGATTCAAACACTACAGTGAATACTACTACTAAAAAAATGATCACAGTTTCATTAGTAAGTGGGAAGGGAATTTTTACACTCTCAAATCTGCATCTTTAAGACTAAATACATTCATATGTGATTATTGGCTATTTTGGCTAAAAAGACAGAGCAGGAGAACTTTCCCATTCTGTAAAATTCTCAGGAACAGTGAGGAAGGAAAATATAAGATCTGATTAGTATTTCAAAGGGAAATTGCTTTTACATATTACAAATGCATTCCCTTTCACAGACTGTTTGCCTTCTCCTTGTCAGAAATTCACAAGCTACTACTGGATCCATGACCATTCCTACAATCAGAAATATTCTGTTTTCTTTTAGTATAATTACAAAAGAAGTAACAGCAAAAGATAAAGATTACCAATTGAGATTACCAATTAGGACTACCAATTGGGATTAACAATTAAGATTACCAATTAAGCAACAGACCTTGAAAGACCTTGAAGCAAACCAAATGCTAGACAATTCTAAGTGAAGATGGCATTTATGATTCTCAGCATGACAATACTTTTCAACAGTTCAAAGTTGGTAACTATGTGCAGTTTGTAGCTTACTGTACATTCAACTGGAACTGCACACATTCATTACAAAGTTCTGCCATATATATTTTTCTGCAACAAAAGAAATGTTTATAATATTCTATTAGTGATAGTTCAGCAGAGTAATAACTGAATACTTTGATTCCAGTACAGAAATTCTACTTCTTAGAGAGGAATGAACAGTTAAGTGCAAATATTATTTGGCTTACCAGCCATGGTGGCTGTGGTCCTTCCATGGGTAAGCTCTTCAGCTTTGCATTCTAGAAAAGATATTTTAAAAGATATTGACATACTTCCTGCTTTTTGAAGCACCAGCAACTGTCCACTGCAGTCACAATTATCACCCCAAACAAGCTTATTACATATGTTGCATATGTAACACACACCCAATAAAACTGGAAGTCCAGTATCTTACTGATACAAAATAATACTGAATTCTTAATATTAGACTTAATTATAAAGGCTTATTTTAATTTTTTTTTAAATTTCAGAAAAAGCCTGTGCAATTTATAGACTTTATGGCAAATTTGGAGAAAACAGTAATAAAAACTCAAAAGATTAAATAACAGACAATGGGACATTTCAGTAGAAACTGCCTTGATAACCAAGATTCTCACCTGTTCTTGGGACAATGACCTGAATTTAGTTTGATAGCGACTTAATTCTACATTTAAACGATGGACCACCGTTTTCAAAGCATCATTTTCATCTACCAGCTCTTGTGCTTGCTGTCTGAGAGAAAGTAATTCTGTTGCCTCCCCTATCAAAACAAATATCCAACAAGAAAGTTCCATTAAAATTCAAGAAATGTTCACAACAATTTGTTGATTGTAAAGAAAAAAAATTAAATACGTTAGAATAATAACCAATAACTTCTCTCAAAATACTGTTATGGAAAAATCCCATGAAAAACTACTAGCAAAAAAATTCATTATAGTTCAAACAACAAGTAAATTTTTTTTCTTATAATGTATTTATTCCTTGACAAAATTTCTGCAAATGTAGAAAATACTGTTTGGAAACTACTTCTGCATGCATACTTGCCTAAATCAATGACTTGAAACCTAGTGCTAGAGGAAAAGGTTGTAAAAAATGAGAAAAATTGAAACAAGATAATTACAGAATAGCTTATTTGTTTCTCCCACCTTCTCTATGTGAGTTCTCTACAGCTTCTTTAAGTCTTTTGTTTTCTTCTTCTAGTTTCTTCAGCTTTAACTGCTGTTCTTCTATGTGCTGTTTTGTTCCCTCAAATTGCTGGACCACAGCTTGGTATGCCTTGTTCAGAGACCAGTTTTCTTGTTTTAGCTCTCTGAACTTTTCTTTGCTTATATTTTCCCATACTTGCCTTGCCCGAACAGACACATCTGTAATGCCACAGAACAAGGTGTTTAAATCCTAAACAGACTGGAACAGGAGTTTCACCAAATTACAATCCCTTTTCTCTAATATTAACATTATATATGAGTGATACTGTGTAAGATCTAAATCAGTATCCAGACTGGAATAGGAGTTTCAGCAAATTACAATCAGTTTTTTTCTAATATTAACATTATATATCAGTGATATAAGATCTAAGTCAGCTCATAGCTCCCAAAAGGTAAGACCTTAAATAATTAATATA
>VYZP01021929.1:2049-15036 GCA_013400635.1 Hypocryptadius cinnamomeus
CGGCCCCGCGGGGAGCCCCGGGGGGCGGCGCGACCCCCGGCCCGGCCCCGGGGACCCCGAGGAGCTGGCGCGGAGGCTGCGGGCCCCGCGCTGGCTGGAGCCCGGGCAGGAGCAGCGGCTGTTCCAGAGGCTGGAGGAGGAATTCTTGGCCAACACGCGGCTGCTGGAGCAGCTGGGGGACACGGAGAGCCCCCCCCCCGCGCCCCCCGCCACCGCTGACTCGGCCTATTGCTCCTCGTCATCCTCGTCTTCCTCCCTGAACGTCTTCGCCAAGCACGGGCTGCCCGCCGAGGACGGGCGGCGGGGCGGGAGCAGCGATGGGAACGGGAACGGCGACGGGAACAACGGCGGCTGCCCCCCGCTGCCGTCCAACCCCACCCTGGCAGATGCGAGGCGCCGCTCCACCTTCTCCAGCTCCTCCGACGAGAGCTGCTGCTTCCCGGCCTCCTGGGACAACCGGGAGACCCCGGGGAACCCCGGCTCCGACACCGACTGGGCCACCGGGGAGGACGAGCTGATGGAGATGGAGGAGAGCCCCAGGCCGGGGGTCCCCGCGCCCTCCCCGCGGCCCTGGGCCAAGCCCCGGCTGGACACGCAGCCCCACAAGACGCCGTCCCGGATCCCCACGCCCCGGGGGTACGGGGCAGGCGCCCACCGGGCCCCGAACGGCAGCCCCAGGGCCTGGGGGGCTCTGCAGAGCATCCCCTCCTCCCTCCTGGAGCCCCCCTGGGCCCCGCGGGAGCGCGAGGGGCTGGAGGAGAAAGCGTGGCCATGAGGGGTGGATGGCCATGGCAGCTCCTGGCAGCCCCTGGGGACATCCCCGAGCTGCTGGGGAGGGCGGAGGTGGCACCCGGCCAGGCGATGGCCACACAGCTGCGGTGGCCAGGACCTCTTCACTGGTGACTGTTGGCAGTGGGGTGGGCCCTGCAAGGAGCCCCCAGCCCCAAAGGGTGCCAGGGGTGTCCCCATGCCGTGGGGAGCAGCTCCACAGGGGGGGCAGTCGTGTGGTCAGGGCAGCGGTGGCCAGAGCAGAGCTGGGAGTGGGGCTGGAGAGCACCAGTTCTCTTCCTGGTCTCTTCATCTCCTCACTCTTCTCCTTGTTTTCCTTCTCTTCTTGTCTTCTCCTCCTCTTCTTGCTATTCTTGTCATCCTCCTCCTCCTCATCATCTCGTCTTCTCTCTTCTCTCTTCTTTTGGGCTGCCTCCTCCTTCTCTTGTCTTCTCTTGGCCTTCACATCATTTTCCCTCATCATCTTCTCTTCTTGACCTTCCCCTCTCTTCTTCTTGGCCTCATCATCACCTCCTTGGCCACTCTCTCCTCTCCTCTCCAGTCTCTTCTCTCCACCCCTGAGATGACTTGGGGACATGCAGTTTGTCACAAGTCCTATTTCAGGGCAGGAGGGGGTCACTCTTTCCTCTCCAGCCCCCAGCTGGCCACAGCACTGCCCACAGCTCGTGTTGATGTCCCCAGGGTGGGACAGGGCTGTGTCCCCAGCCCAGGCCACCGAGGCCCCCACCCCTGCATGTCCTCTCCAGCCAGTAAAGACCAACGGAGCTGAGCCCACCATGTCTGGTCATCTGTCCAGGGGGATTCAGACCCCCAGGCCCGAGGGAGGGAGGCTCTGGGGGTCCCAGGAGGGGTGGGAGCAGTGAAGAGCTGGGCTGAGGCTGAGTCCCAATGTCCTGTACCCCACTACAGCCCCAAGTGCCCCATGCCCAGGGACCTCCACCTCAGGGCTGCTGGCCCAGGGGGACACTGCAGGTTGTGGGTCACCAGGAAGGTGACCAGACCTGCTGGTGGTGACCACCCTGCTGTGACTTTGGGGCTTCCAAAGCAGGGTGTCCCCTGTGCTCCCTGGACACCTGCTCTGGCAGTGGGGCTGGTGTCCAGCCCCAGAGTGGTGCTGCTGGCCCGTGGGGTGTCCCAGAGCAGGACTCGGTGGTGCTGCTCATCACCCACCCCACAGGGACCAGCAGCACCTCCCGGGGACCCCACGCTTGTCCCCAACCCCAGGAGGGGCTCGGGGCACCCAGACTGGACACCATGGATGGTGCAGGGCCACCTTGGCCTTGGTGGATCCCTGAGAGGCTCCAGGAGCAGAGCCACGAGCTCTCCAGGCCCATCCTGTCCCCAAGGGGTGACTGGCCCCGTGTCCCTGGTCCCAGGCCCAGCCCTGCCCATCTGCTGTGCCAGAGGCCATGGGGCCACTGGCCCCAGGGAGGGCTTATCTGGCCCAGCAGTGCTGGCAGGAAGCTCCCAGGGTCCTGCTTCCCTCGGGGTCACCGGGCCACGGCCACCCCAGCAGTGTCCCCATGGGCCAGTGTCACCTTTATTCAACATTCCCTTCAAACCATGAACATTACAATATATTTATCTTTCATATATTAGAGATTTCCTGCTTCGAGGGAGGGGGGGACCCATGGCTTGATTTGGGGGGAAAGGAGCAGTGGGAGCCCCAGGGGAGCACCCAGGGGTGCCAGGGGGAGCAGAGGGAGCTGTGGGGCTGGGCAGGGGCAGAGGGGGTGCTCAGAGCCCTCCTGGCCCCATGGCAGGGGCTGCAAGGGGCTGGAAAAGCCCTTTTTAACCTGTACAGCCTCAAATGTGGGGTCCTCGAGCCCTTCTGGGAGCTTTGGGAAGGGCTCCCATGGGGAGGAGATCCTCTCTGAAGGGCTCACCCACAGGTGAGGTTCTGCTGAACCAGGGCACAAAAGCAGGGAGAGCCAAAGCTGTTTCCCACCTGCTCCAGCCCCAAATCCCAGGGCTCCAGGGGGATCTGCAGCCAGAGCCACCTAATCCCACAGCACCCTGGGCCCCCCAGCAGCTATTCCCAGGGTTTGGAATGCTGAACCCACCACCAGCCAGCACTCCATGAGAGCCAGGAGCAGGAGCTGGGGTTTTTGGAAGCCTGAGGGTGAAACTGGGATGTGGAGGGAGCAGCACCAGCCAGGACATGGCATCACTCACACACGGATTGCTGCAGGGATGCAGGGACTGGGGACAGCCCCCTGCCCCCTCTGCTCCCCCCTGGGAGAGGGAGAATCCCAGGGCTGGGGCCTGGGCAGGAGGGAAAGGGGACATGCACACGGATCCAGCACTGCTCCCTCGGGCGGGAAAGGGAGGGGAGGAGGAGGAGGAGGGGCTGCAGCAGCACCTCAGTTCTTCAGGATGGTCTCATAGGCTTGGTAGATGTACTGGGACACCTCTGGTGCTCGGCATTTCAGGGATAACTGTGGGGAGAGAGGGAAGAGTGGGGTCATGGCATCCCACCCCACAGTGGAGAGCCACCAGCCCCAAAGCAGAGCCCTGCATGCTGCAGCACCCTCCCACAGGGCAGTCCAGCTCCTGATTTCAGCTGGAAAAAGGTTATTAAACCCCTGCAAGCCCTCCCAGGGCAGAGCCATCCACATGCAGCACAGGCAGGGAACAGGCAGGGGCAACACTCCAGCTTTTGGGATTGGATTCAGTGTCTGGCGCTCCAGGGTGAAGGGTTCCCCAAAAACATCCTCCTCTCTGAAGAGGAGTGAGCCCCTTCAGGTGTTTGCTTGAATATTACATCATTCCAAACCAATTAGCTCCTCAAGCAGGGAAAGCTCATGGAGAATCCTCTGGGCTAAGGATTTTCATCTATCCTCATCCCCAGTGAAACCAGGAGGGCGATGGGGACGTCCCAGCCCTCGGAAACGTCCCCCTCCTTGTGCCAGCCCTGCTGGGAAGGAGAGGCAGGAGGCACCAGGAGACTGGCAGGACAGGGCAAAACATCAGGGCAGGGAGGAATATCCAGGCAGCAGCCAGGGAGAGCCCAAAGCCAGGGAAAAACCAATCTCTAACCTCCAAATCCTGCAAGAGCGGGCAGGCCGGCGAGGGCGGGCGGCAGGGACGGAGACACAGAGAGAGGAGTCAGGGTGACACAGCTCACCCCAAAGGCTGCCAGGGAGGTGGGGAGGGGACAGGGAGAGCAGGACATCGGGATGGCTCATGGGTGAGGTGTGGAGAGATCCCTGCTCGGGGAATGCTCCGAGGGTTCCATGGAGCTGGGTGGGTTGGGAGCCCTCTGTGTCCTTCAGCTGTCCCCACAGGAGCAGTGTCACCCTCCCACGAGAGAGGGACAGCGGGGCTGGCACCAGCGCCACCAGCAGCTGGGGAGGTCCCACACCAGGGATGTGCCCCTCAGCCCCGGGGGGTTGGGAGCAGGCAGGGGATGGGATGTACCGTGAAGCTGGGGTTGCTGGGCTGGATCCGGAGCTCTGCCAGCACCCAGATGCCGTTGGTGAGCTTCAGGGACTGGTAGAGCATGTCCTGGCCCTCCACGTTCCTCTTGGCAATGGTGAAGATGTTGCTGCCTTGGAGTTTGCTGCTCACAGCGTCTGGGATGGGAGAGAGAGGCTGAGGGGCTGGGCTGACCCCCTGCTCCCCCTGGACCTGCTCCTGCCCCACGTCCTCCCCTCCTTGCATTGGAAGAGGCTTAGATTGGGTATTAGGGAATTCGGGGAAATTTCTTCATGGAAAGGGTGGCACAGCTGCTCAGGGCAGTGCTGGAGTCCCCACCCCTGCAGGGACTGAACAGCCACGTGGATGTGGCACTTGGGGACAGGGTTAGTTAAGTGTGACCCGAGCCAGGTCCTTGCGAGGGGGTGGGACCCACCTGCGCTGAGGGAACAGTCTTTGATCTGGAACTGGGTCTCGTTCTCGTTGGGAATGTCCTTCCAGGTGGCCAGGAATGTCTGCCTCTCTGCAGGGAGGGAGGACACCAGCGCTGAGGGAGCAGCCAGACTGGCCACCCCCAAAGGTGACACAACACAGGTGACATGGCAGCCAAGGTATGTCACCCTGCCACCCGCTCCAGCGGGCTCAGGGCAGCCACCTGCTTTTGGGGGCTCATCCAGTGTGATCAAGAAGGTTCCAGGGACTGGGATGGCACCTAGGGACAGGTGACAGAGCACACCTTGCTGGAGCCATGGTCATCCCACTCACCCATCTTGCCATCCTCCACAAACAGGATGTGCAGGGGGTACAGGGTGCTGAAGTAGAAGACGTCAATGTTGTTCTTCACTGCCACCTGGGGTGGAAGGACACAGGGATTTCAACACCTCTGACCCACAGCAGGTTCCCATCCCATCCCAAAATGTCCCATCCTCATCCAATCCCAAAATGTCCCATCCCCATCCCTCTGGGGCCAGGTGTCACTGCAGCAAGCACCTGGCCCCTGCTGTCACACCTCCCTCTGGATTTCTCCAGGGGACCCTGCCCCATCCCCAGCTCCCCAGGAGGGGACAGCCCCGTGTTCCCCACCTGGAGGTTGTTGAGGGGCTCCATCTTCATGACAGAGCCCACGGTGTTGAGGGGCAGGGAGATCTCCACGGACTGGTTGGGAGCCAGAGGTGCATGCACCTGCAGAGGAGCTGCTGGGGCCAGGCCGAAGCTGGGGGACACCAGGGAGGGCAGGGGGTCAGGCTGGGGACAGCAGGGGACGGCACAAGGCGCTGTCCATCCAAGCCTGGTGCTCCCTGCCTTCCTCCACGGGCATCCCAGGAATCACCTTGCTGCCCTTGCACTGTCCAGGACAGGGCTGGTTCCTGCTCTGCCCACCCTGGGGCACTCCCAAATCTCCCCCCTTCCTCCTCCACCCATGTGTAGCATTCCTGCAGCATTTCCTCAGTGCCTCTGAGGGAAAAGGAAGCATTGGTTCCCCAGGACAACCAAGAGGACAACGGTCAGACCCTGAGGAACGGCCTCTTCAGCCAACTTCTTAGAGGCTTTGGTTTGATGCTCATCACCACCACAGCCATCAGAGAGAGAAGGGTCATCACCAGAGGCTGTTCCCAGCCCTTGCAGCTCCTTCCTCACACCCTTTTCCACACAAAACTGCTCCAGGCAGCGTCTGACGGGTCCCAGGTGACCCAGCCCAGGTGGGACTCACCTGTTGCGATTGAACTGGATGGCAAAGTCAGACATGACCTGCAGGGCTTTGTTGGTCAGCACGAGGTCCATGGAGATGGAGCCCACCTGGCGGCTGAAGGTGCCAGAGATCTCCAGCCCCTTGGCTTTCATGGCAGGGAGCCAGACCTGGGCCAGGGAGACAAGAAACCCTTGGGGTGTCACCCAAAGCAGAGCCTCTGGTGCTCCCCCACCTCCTCCAGGGGGGCTCTGCTGTGGGGCGGGGGGGGCATGGGGGTGTGTGCCCCCCTTCACCCCGAGCTTGGCTGCCCCACTCACCGTTTTGGGGGCCACGTAGGATCCTGAGAGGGTCCCCACCCCACCGGTGAGGTCGAAGAGGTCACCCAGGCCACTGCCAAGGGGTGCCCCCATGTTTGCGGGCGCCGTGGTGCTGGGAGCCGGTGTGAAGCTGCCACTGCCACCACCCATCTGTGGGGACAAGGGAGGGGTTACAGGGGGCACCAGGGGGAGGAGGACAGGAGGAGGAAGACGAGGAAGAGGAGGAGGATGCAGAATGAGAGGGTTTGGGTGTGAGGGCACACTCACAGCAGGGCTGCCTCCCACATCGCTGCGCAGCTGCAAGAGAAGAAAGGGGCATCAGCAGGGGCAGGGCTGAGGGCCCAGGGGTCCAAAATGTCCCCTCTGGACACTCCCTGGAAGCAGCAGTGTGGGGCAGCAAGGGCCTGGAGTTGGGATGCGCCAGTGGTCCCAGACCAGGAGCTGTGAGGGGCCATGGCTGTCCCCAGAGGGAAGCCAGGTGTCCCTGGGGCTGGGGGCAGCAGGGGCAGCCAGGGGTGGGCACGGGGCTGGGCAGAGGGTGATCCATACCCCTTCCGACTCGTCCCCCATCTCCAAGCAGAAGCAGGCAAGGTGGAGAGAAGAGGCAGCCACATGCAGAGAGAAGCCAGGAGAGAAGAGACAAAAAGAGAGAGAGAAGGGGAGGAGGGGACAGAGGTTAGTCCTGACACATCTGTCTGTCTGTCCATGGCTGTCCTGGGGACAGGGGACAGAGCCAGACCTCATTCCCAGTCTCAGTGCCAGCCCATCACCAATCCCTGGGAGCCACAAGGTGCCAGGACAGCACTTGAGGGTTACAAAACNTGGGCTGTCACCCCAAGCAGAGCCTCTGGTGCTCCCCCACCTCCTCCAGGGGGGCTCTGCTGTGGGGGGTGGGCATGGGGGTGTGTGCCCCCCTTCACCCCGAGCTTGGCTGCCCCACTCACCGTTTTGGGGGCCACGTAGGATCCTGAGAGGGTCCCCACCCCACCGGTGAGGTCGAAGAGGTCACCCAGGCCACTGCCAAGGGGTGCCCCCATGTTTGCGGGCGCCGTGGTGCTGGGAGCCGGTGTGAAGCTGCCACTGCCACCACCCATCTGTGGGGACAAGGGAGGGGTTACAGGGGGCACCAGGGGGAGGAGGACAGGAGGAGGAAGACGAGGAAGAGGAGGAGGATGCAGAGAATGAGAGGGTTTGGGTGTGAGGGCACACTCACAGCAGGGCTGCCTCCCACATCGCTGCGCAGCTGCAAGAGAAGAAAGGGGCATCAGCAGGGGCAGGGCTGAGGGCCCAGGGGTCCAAAATGTCCCCTCTGGACACTCCCTGGAAGCAGCAGTGTGGGGCAGCAAGGGCCTGGAGTTGGGATGCTCCAGTGGTCCCAGACCAGGAGCTGTGAGGGGCCATGGCTGTCCCCAGAGGGAAGCCAGGTGTCCCTGGGGCTGGGGGCAGCAGGGGCAGCCAGGGGTGGGCACGGGGCTGGGCAGAGGGTGATCCATACCCCTTCCGACTCGTCCCCCATCTCCAAGCAGAAGCAGGCAAGGTGGAGAGAAGAGGCAGCCACATGCAGAGAGAAGCCAGGAGAGAAGAGACAAAAAGAGAGAGAGAAGGGGAGGAGGGGACAGAGGTTAGTCCTGACACATCTGTCTGTCTGTCCATGGCTGTCCTGGGGACAGGGGACAGAGCCAGACCTCATTCCCAGTCTCAGTGCCAGCCCATCACCAATCCCTGGGAGCCACAAGGTGCCAGGACAGCACTTGAGGGTTATAAAACAGAAAAGGCAGCGGCGCTGCCTCCCATTGGGATAAATCTGCTGGATTTCATGACTCATGGAGGAAACTCCAAACTCTATTCCTTCAGGGAGCCTGGCCCATCTCCAGCACCCACAGGGCAGGTGTTCCCACACAGGGAGAGGTTTCCAGCCTGCCTCACCCCGAGGCCAAACCACTGCTTGGCCTGCATTCCCAGGAGGACACGCTGTCACCTCCGGATCTCCTGGCACAGGGGACACCCCACAGGCTGGGAGTGGCCACATCCTGGCCCAGCCCTGCAGCAGTCTGGGGGTCAGAGAGGGGCCCCCAAGAGCAGCCACTCCTGCAGCACAGCACACGGAGAGGGAACATCCACACCAACAGAGAGAAAAGGCACAGGGAAGTGGTGGGTGGGACCCCTCCCCTCCACTGGATAACGGCAGGATAAATGAGGGTTCAGTGCCCTCTGTCCTCACCCACTGCAGGAAAGGAACAGCCTAGATGTCCCCAGGCTGACAAGTCTGTCCTATCCCAGACTAGAGCCAGCATCAAGCCCAGCAGGATGCCAATGGGAGAGCCTGGAACCAGGGAAGGAGCACAGGAGCTGGGACGTACCAGCCTGTCCAGGCCACCCCCGAGGAGGTCCACGGCGCCCATCTGCACGGCGGAGGTGGCCATGGGTGGCCCGCTCACCGGGGGGCCCAGGTCCAGGTTGAGCAGGTCCCCCAGCAGGTCCCCCTGGGGGGGGATGACAGAGGGCTGATCTGCTGCTGGCCCCCCCGACGGGGCTGTGTCCGGGCTCTCAGGACTCTCACCCCTGAAGGGAATGATGGCAGAGGGTGAGGAGCTCCAGCTGGGACAGGAGGTCCCACTGCAGACAGGAGTTGGCCCAGTTGAACCCTCCATCCCATCCTGGCTCTCAACACTTCAATGGCAAGCAAGACCCCCCCATGCCATCCTGGCTCCCAACACATTCCCATAGAGACCACTGGGAATCACTCGGGAATCTCTACAATCCCAGTGAACATCACCTCCACTGGGATCACTCCTTCAGCTTTTTAAGTCCAGGGCTGAACCCAAACAGCCCTGCTCCTACACAACCTCCCTTGGGGATGGGGGCTCAGCTCTGAGCCCAGTGGCCCCACACAGCAGCCCCACATCCAACCCCTCCATCCACAGCCCTGGAAATCCCAGCACGGGGTGGGAGCACGGGAACACTCACGAGTCCGTCCGTGGGGGCAAACTCTTGTGCACGACGCCCCTGCTGCCCTCCACGAAGGCGCTGGGGGGTTTGTGGTACACCGAGGCCAGCGTCCCGATGTAGCAGATGAGCTCGTCCAGCAGCGTGGGCTCGATCAGATCCGTCTCCTCCGAGATCAGCGGCTTCTCGGCCAGCACCACCTCCTTGGCGGCCACGGGGTCCGTGGAGAGCAGGCGCCAGTAGATGTAGCCACGATCCCGCAGGTCGGGGTTGTCCGAGTCCTTTGGGGAGCCATTGGGAAGCTGCAGGTGCTACAGAGCTACTCGGAGCAACTGCAGCTACTATGGAGCTGTTTGGAGCAACTGCAGCTACTACGGAGCTATTTGGAGCAACTGCAGCCACTACAAAGTTACTCGGAGCAGCTGCAGCTACTACAGAGATACTTGGAGCAACTGCAGCTACTACAGAGCTACTCAGAGCAACTGCAGCTACCACAGAGCTGCTCAGAGCTGCTTTCCCCACCTAAGCCTTGCTGGGAGGGCTCACAGGGATCAAAGAGGCCACAAGGTGCCTCCTGAGCCATGGGAGTGTCCACACTCTCCAGGCTTTCAAATGTCAGCGTTCCCAGAGGGACCTGGGACAGGGATGGAGGGACAGGACACAGGGAATGGCTTCCCTGTGTTTCTGAGGTGTGTTAATAAGTCTTTGAGGAATTTTTGTGGAATAGTGTTGTGGTAAGTGATTGATTGGTTGAGAAGCAGAGGTATGGGTGTTGTTGAAACAGTAAGGGGGAGTTACGGATTTGGGAAAATTGGTGTTGAGTTTGGGTGGTTTGTTGGTGTTTGAGAGGGCGTGGGTAGGGGAGAGAGACCCTGCCCATCTAACCCTTGCCAGAGGGCAGGGATGGATGGGATTGGGAAGGAATTTTCCCTGGGAGGGTGGGCAGGCCCTGGCACAGGGTGCCCAGAGCAGCTGTGGCTGCCCCTGGATCCCTGGAAGTGCCCAAGGCCAGGCTGGATGGGGCTGGGAGAAACCTGGGACAGTGGAAGGTGTCCCTGCAGGCTGGAACAAGGGGATCCTTAAGGTTCCTCCAACCCAAACCATTCTGAACTAAGCTCCAATTACCTGCCTGCTGTCACATGACCAGGCCATTCCCACTGCCGGGGGGATGGGAAGCCCTGGGAAGCTCTCCCAGGTGTGACCCACCTGTGTGGCCAAGCTCAGCACCTGCTGCACCAACTCCTGTGTCTCCGTGGGCTTCTTCAGGAACAGCTTCACGATGGCTGTCAGCAGCTGCAGCTGGACCTGTGGGGGACAGACAGGGTGAGGGACAGACAGACAGACAGGTCACATTGTGTTCATGCAGGAACACATGGATTTGCCCAGGACCCAACCCCAACGCGCCTTTCAAGGGACCAAAGGCATGGTGACCATGTCAGTGGCAGTGACACATGTCAGGGCACCTCACCTGGGCCTTTCCAGCCCATTTCCACACCCTCAGACACAGGCTGACCCCAACATCATGGGGCAGGATCTTGGGAGCAGGTTACATGGTCCCACAGGGCACAGGCCAGAGCATCCCTTGACTTCCACATGGATAAGCAGCAGGAATTTCCCTCCCAGCCTCTCAGGGAGCCTGGATCTCTGGCTTTGCTATTCAGTATTTGTAGACTTTGCCCTGTTCACTGTCACTTGGTTACAGGGTGTTTTGCAGAGTTTTCCAGAGTTGGAAACCCTCCAAAATTCCACAGGCAAACCCAGTGGCCTCAGTTGCTCTGGGCAACAGGGCAGGCACTGCTCCCTCTGCTCATTTTCCAGCTCCACAGGGATCCTGTGCTGGCACAGTGAGATAACCAGGTCCCTGCCTGGGAACAGGGAAGGCACTTGGGACAACGCCATGGTGGCATTTCACAGAACCATGGAACAGCTTGGGCTGGAAGGGACCTCAAATCCCATCTCATTCCCCCTCTTGCCACGGGCAGGAACATCTTCCACTCTGCCAGGTTACTCCAAGCCTGGACCACATCCTACATCCAAACCTGCCCCAAGCACCTGCACGAACAATCCCTTCAGAGCAAACTGTCCCCTGCTCCACCTAGCAGGAGCTCTGTCCCAGTGTCACCCCGAGGCAGCAGGTCCCCTGGCACACCTGGGTGCTCTCATCATGGAAGCCCTCCAGGAAGCTCTCCAGCAGCTCGTCGGCGTTGTCGATGCGCTCGGCGTATTCCCCCACGATCCAGATCATGGCAGCCCTGGCCTCGGGCTCGTCCAGGGAATCCAGGTTCTCGCAGAGCGTGGCGATCACGCTCTCGTACCTTCCCCAGGGGAGGAGAGCAGGAGATGCTCACCAAGAGCAGGAGACACCAATCCTGATCCACCCAAACTCCAAACCACGTCCCACTGCCCAGCTGTGGCCGCGGGCAGCCTGCCTGGGGCTGTCCCCGAATCACATGGGCAGTGCCCACGCTGATCCCAGAGCACATTCCCTGCTCCTCTCCAGAGCAGCCTGGAGCTGAGGGCTACTCCTGCAGAGCTCTGCTCGTTACCAATTCAGTTCATTAGTATTTATTGCCATTATTAGTCCCCGACTTCCTGATTACAGAGTTGCCTATTCATCCTGGCTCAGCTGGAACATTCCCTCTCCTCGCCTCTCCTCCTGCTGCCCTTGTTCCAGCACCAAGAGCTGGATTGAGAGCCAGGGACAGTTTCTGCTGACACAAGGGACCTGCACATCCCTGGCAGCTCCTCTCCATTTCAGTGCCTGGATCTGGGACTGCCACCATCCTGGGGCTGGGGACAAAAAAATCCAAAGCCACCTGTGCTGGCTGGAGGCTCCGGGGGCTTCATCCCACCAAGGGCTTGTGACCCCCCAAGCACAGAGGGGAGGGAAGAGCTCAGGTAGGACCAGGAGCACCCCGGAGAACCCACATCCCAGGGGATCCCCACGCACTTGTTGGGGTACTTGCGGAAGATGTCCTTGATGACCACGATGGCCTCCTGCACCACGTAGTTGACCTTGGTCTGGATGAGGTCCAGCAGGGTGCTGACACAGCGCTCGGCCGATTGCTGCCAGAGGGACTGGGTCACACAGGGACAGTCTCCCCTCACATCCCACACCTGCCACTGCCTCTTATCCCCCCCCATATCCAACCCACAGCAGAACAGGGGACACTGAGTGTGGTCTGCCCTTCACATCCTGGTGTGGCTCCCCCTCATCCCCTCTGCACATCCCCACAGGCTCCTCTCTCCCCATGGGAAGCGTTCCAGCCATGCAGAGCCACCTTTCCAGGGAGGGTTTTAATAATCCCCTTTGGAAAATTATCCCCACAAGGAAGCAAAGCTTCTGAGTAGCCCCTCAGGAAGAGATGGATTCCCTCCCAGACCCTCAGGAAGGTATTGGCTCATTGCCAGCATCTTGCAAAATGACTGGGACCTTCCCAGCCCCCAGGAAGGGATCAGCTCCCTGCCAGCCCCCCGGGAAGGGATCAGCTCCCTCCCAGCCCCCTGGGAAGGGGTCAGCTCCCTGCCAGTCCCAGTCTGGTCCCCAACAAGCCACTGGTATCACCCACTGCATTCCTGGCCCTGTTCTAGGCAGGGATCCTAAAGCAGCTCCAGTTGCAAAGGATAAGGGGATGGAAGACCCTTCTGGCACCCCCATGATCCCTCCCATCCATGATCCCTGTGGAACAACCAAGGCTCACCCCCACACCTGGGAAGGCTCCAGCCTGCAAATTCCTGGGAAGACCCTCCTGGCACCCCCATGATCCCTGTGGAACAACCAAGGCTCATCCCCACAGCTGGGAAGGCTCCAGCCTGCAAATTCCTGGG
>VYZP01021930.1:0-51729 GCA_013400635.1 Hypocryptadius cinnamomeus
ACAGTTCCTGTGACACAAGAAAAACAATTGAAATTATTTTCCATGTAGTCCTGCAATTACCTGATAACAGTAGCCTGCTCTATATTTACTACTGAAAAAAAAAAAATAACAACTAAGGTAAAGATTATCTAGGTTGAATACTTGAAAAAGGTAGCTAGTGGGATCATCATGTACATCAGGCACATTGGGAGATTGCGGGATGTCTTGCACTGAGATGTTTTAGGATCAAAGTGGGTGTTACAAGGGTTTGTCTTGCTTCTTGGATATGAGGAGCCCTGCCACTGAGCTGTCAATAGAACCTCCTGTGTGTAGTTTTTAATAAATGTATGATGAGATGAAGTACTTGTTTTTCATTAAGTAAAATTTGACCTGGATAGGGCTATCCTGCTTTTGCTTCCCTGGCAATTTGTGGACATAACTTGCCTTGCTCTCTTCCTCTCACAGGTTTATTCCTGAGGCTTGGTCCACCTGCAGTGTCACCTGTGGAGTAGGCAGCCAGATGCGGCTTGTGAAATGCCAAGTGCTCCTCTCTTTCTCTCAGTCGGTGGCTGATCTGCCCATCGATGAATGTGAAGGTCCCAAGCCTGTGTCTCAGAGAGCCTGTTACAGTGGTCCCTGCAGCGGGGAGGCAACTGAATACATCCCAGAGGAGACTCAGCTTTTGTATGGCAGCTTGCAGGAGTTCGATGAGCTCTATGACTGGGAGTATGGAGGCTTCACAGAGTGCTCAGAGTCCTGTGGAGGAGGTAAGTGCAAAATGTTTCTCTGCTGGATTTGCTTTCCTTCTTCAAGTGTGTGCCTGGCACTTAATACCCACAGACATGCTGTTTTGCTATGGCTAGTTAGAATCATTTAGGAAGGAAATAAAACTTTAAGATTATTAAGTTGTTTAAGATTGTTAATATGTCCAAACATACTTGAAAAGGCAAGATAAGAAATGCAAAAAGTTCCATGTGCACGACATATTTTAGCCCAGGACATCCAGATCTGTGCTCAGACTGTCACTAAGAGTGCTAAGTTTATCACATATTTATGTTTCCTTTATCAACTGATCACCCACAGGCGATCACCAAAAAAAGTTAAATGTTAAAGGGGTCTGGTGGTACATGCTAACAATCACATATAATTTCTAGTTCTCATCTCTTGGTTCGCTCTGTGCAAGCAAAAGCATGGGGAAGTAAATTGTCCTCTCATAGCAGATGAAATAAATAATGGATATTTTAAGAGCTCAGCCATTTCCTATCTCCTGTCAATAAGGGACATCAGCTCCAATCCCAGTGCAAAAGAAAACTTTTGTCAAAATGGCTCTAATTATGTCTGAACCAAGCAGGCTTGGCAACTGTAGTTTCTCAAAGTTAGTCAAGTATGTCCAGTCCAGTATTTTTTTAATTAAACCTAGATTTTTCCAGCTCTTGTCTTTTTACTTCACAACTTTCAGGTGATTTAAGAAAGGATTACTATACAAAAATGCAAAATATATATGGTACAACTGAAAACAACTCAGATTTTATGAGTTAATAATATGTACAGATTCACTGGTAATCAGTTATAGTCTTGAAAACCACAATTAGTAGAAAATAATGCAAAGCTTTTCTGTGCTTGCTTTTGGCTTGCTGATGGTAGTCAATATTTAGAGCAGTTCATAGCTGTCAGACCACTGAAACTTTTGCTTTATTTCCTACACAAAAAAAAAAGAGACACTAGTGTATGCTAAGTGGTGAGAAACACTGATGTTACAAGAGTATGTCATGTGTTGGTGTTACTGGCGTGCAGTAACAATTCATCACACTTTTACTGTGACTACCAAAACCTGAACAGTTCCTGGAAATATCCTCTTGAAATTAAGTAATTTCTTAGAATATAGAGCTCATGCTAGTATTTTTCAAATGTAACTCACAGACACTGATTTGTAGGAGACATTTTTCTTTATAAAGTTAATCTCTTTCAATTGTCAGCAAAAAGTTTTAGCTAAGATTTCTTTTTGTCTGACATCAACTCCAAACTTTCCAGATTAGCAGATGCTAAGTCCGATATTTTTGTAGCTATAGGTGCAAGACTGGTCAAACTAATTTTATTGGTTTTAGAGTCCTGGGAGAAGAAACTGGATAGATGCAGAAGTAACCTTTCACCTCCCAGAAGCAGCAACCAGAAGGAATGAGTTAGTCATATAGTCTACTGCTGGTGGCTTCATTTCCCAGAGCTGTCATCAAATATCATGTAACAATTATTCTATCCTGGCAGATATAAACATAGAAATTCTCATTTGATGGTGTTTTGAAAGTGAACTTAGACTGCCTAGATTCGCATCCCACCATTCCAAATTTTTATACTGTGATTTCCTATTAAGAACTGATTTTTTTTTTTTTCCCAAGGAAAGCAATTTTAAAGACAGCTTTTGTTCTAATCATATTGTGCAGCAAATAATGTTTTGAATTCAATTACTTGGCGAATGAACTCCCTGAAATTCATACACCTTTTTTAATTACCTCTGTGCTGTGTAACTTCTGTTTTATGATCAAAAGTTTTTATATTTTCTAAATGTTCAATGAGCCATCCTAATTTAAAGCTTATAACCATTTGCCACATTAACCTATCAAAAATAGAGGGACAGTTGTTGTCATTATGCTGAGACACACTAGTGTGTGATTCAAGAGGAAGCTGAAGAAAGTGATTCTGATCACATTTTTTACTGCTGGAGCAGGCCAGATTTTTTCTCTCTCTCTTGTTTCTTTTGTTTGTTTTTGTTTGATCATTTGTTTGTTTGTTAGGGGTTTTTTGTTTGTTTCAGGGTTTTTTTGGTTTGGTTTGGGTTGGATTTTTTGTTTTCTGGCACAAGCTATTAAAGCCAAAAATAGTCAATAAACATTCTAGCAATCATATTCAGACAGGAACCTTTTTCTTTGATATCTGTACTGTTAGGCAAGATTACTGGATCTGTCAAAGATAAAAAGAAATTTTAATAGACAGACTAGAATGCCTGTAGTATGGACAAAAATTATTGCAATTGCAATCAGAGATGACAGATGACAGAAATAAGCATGAGGAATGAATTTACTGTGATGTTTAGGGCTGGCTGGATACTGAAAACTGAAGAAAGTAGTATCAGAGCTTAGCTATATGAATTTGATAATGTAAAACCATCAGCATGAGAAAAGGAGAAAAGGTTGAATTCAAGACCTCACAGTCATCACTTTTCAGTATTTAACATTGAAACATACAATGGAAAAGTGTTAAATTGATAATAATTGTTCAAGAACCCACTGGTGACACCCTTCAGAGAGGAAAAACTGAAGATGTGGAAGTACACTCAGTTTACAAAATTTTATCTGAGAAGGACATACAGAAAGTGAGTAAGCTGTATGCCTAGAAAACAGAAATATGTCAACCAGCATGTGGGAGGAATCTGTGGTTTCTTTCCACAGAGTCTGGAAAAATACTTTCATGGTTTCCATATCTCTGGATCAGCAGCCCTTCTTTCCTGGCTTCATCAAATTGGTCTTGATATCAGGCCTAAACAGGTGTTCCATGCAAAATAGAGACCAGTAGTTTGAACACAATGCCATTTCCCATCAGGTAGAGAACCACCTCTGTTCTTCAGCCAGGAGCATTCCATTCTGGAGAATCCACATGCCTGTTCTTGCAGCACACAATATGATTACATGCTCAACAGAAAAATGAGTGAGCTAGAAAAATAATGAACATGACAGGGCAGTGAACATCTTGTTCATATATATAAGTTTTGTAAATTTCTTTTCCTAGATATAAATCAGTACCATTAGTTCTGTCTTTTTACTAGGCTACTCTTTTTTACAATATTTTTTTAAGTCTTTTGAGAGATTACTTGAATAGCAAAATTGAAAATATGGGGCCGCCTTGTAAAGAAGGAAACCGCCAACAGTATCGGCTGACTACAGGGACTTCAGTAATTTTGATGTTGGTGTCCATGTCCAAAACTGTCATATTTCTTTCTTTTTTTTTGGTATGTGGGATACGGGAAACACACTGCATGGTCTTGTGTCATAGTCATGGCCTTAATAGGCTTACACACATAGCAGCCAAAAAAATGGTTAACAAGCCTCTTTTCTGGGGGCTCCAGCCTATACTGAGATTAAGGAGAATGAATTTGTGAATAATGTCAGGAATACAGGGACTGTGATCAGCTATATAGCACTTTGATCCTCTTGAAGAATATGAAATAATTTTTTGCCTAATGACATGTGCTCTGGCATTAGAAACACCAGAATATATTGTTAATTCTGTGACACTGTTTATGGAGGTCTTTAAGGTCTTACAACACTGTTTTGGTTTGGGTTTTTTCCCCTTCACATTAGCATCTTAAAAAATTTGTGAGATGTTTTGGAAAAATGGCGTTTTTGAAACTGTAATGTAATTGCTGGGAGTTCAGCTAATGTCTTCCTAACTCAGGTCACAGGAATGAATGTAAAAAGCATACTTTCACTATATTGGAACCACTGTGGATTAGAGTCTCAGGAAGTTCAGGCCAATTATTATCCTCAGACCCTCTCAGACCCCTTTTATCCATGGGAAAATAGATCCTTTTTCATCCATTCCTTTCCCTGTGGCATGTAATGTTGCAATCCCTGATGTTCTAGCTTTCTAACCTTGAGATCCAAAAAGCCTGTGATGCCCCTAGTCACAGGAAAAGTAACTGGAATGCCATAGAGTACATAAGGATTTTGGCTGTAACAAGGAATTTCTGAGTTAAACTATAATAACCAAATCTTCCAGTTTCTCTTAGTCTCAATAGCTGCTGTTCTTTCCCAGGTCTCTCTAACCCATTATTTCCCAGCTCTCAGATATACTCTGCAGGTTTGCATCTTTAGTTTGGGTGCAGGCCCATGGATGCAGAAGAGTAAACTGAGAAGAGCTGAATCGTCTGACCACGTTTTACTTTGCTTTAGCAAGTCATACTGTTGGTTAAAATATAGCATGTGAAAGCCATGGCCATCTTCACACCTTAGCCTGCTTGACCTGAAAAATAAAGTCCCTCAAGGAAAAAAATGAGAGCACTGGACAATTTTCTGTCCAGAGAGGTGAGCAGTGAATGAATCCATGGAGAAACCTTTCAGTGAGACTGAAAGCAATGACAAGTGTGCAGCTGGGGCTGCAGCCCCAGAGCTGCCAGCCCGAGGCTGGGTGTCACCACGTGCAGCCGCCTTGCTGGTGCTGTTGGGCCCACCCCTGACCTTGGCTGCCCCTGCAGGTACAGAGAGCTGGTTGTGACCATTATTTGTTGTGTGCAGGTGTCCAGGAGGCTGTGGTGACCTGTCTGAACAAGCAAACTAGGGAGATTGCAGACGAAACACTGTGTGTTAGCAGCCGTCGTCCTCCACAGCTGCTGAAGTCCTGTAGCCTGGACCCCTGCCCCCCAAGGTAGGCATAATTTTAAGTGACCCCAAACTCTATTGCCTTTCAGTCTGGAGAAACACACTGTCTCAGGCATGCTTTTCTTAGACTGCAGGGACTTACACCCTCTTCCTGCCACAATCCTATCAACCAGGAAGTACAAAGCAGCTGTAAGACCAAAGGGCAAACTTCAGACTGTTTGCCTCTTCAAGTCCTTCAAATAAACAGTTTATGGATTAGCTTAAATTTACCCAGAGTTTTGTGAAATTTAAAGAGACTTCTCCAACCTCTCCTCTCAGAGAGAAGAACCTGCAGAACCTGCTTGTCCCTGGTCTCAGGCAGTTTCCACAATCATGACCCTAAAACAGCAGATCTTTCTCTGCAGAGATTCACATCTGCACCCTGGACAACAGAAAATAGCTGTTATGACATTCTTACGGTTTATTTAAATAGGGCTTGTCAGGATGTACTCTATACATATTGTCTTTTTTCCCAGCTGTACACAGGTGCATTTGCTCCACTGTGACACTGCAGCAGATTTTAAATACATTGGTGTATAACTTTGGACTATTTAAAACACTTAGTGTTGTCCAGGTGGTAGATATACCTTAGAGCATTTATTGATAGGTGTATGTATGATTTATAAGACAACAGGCTACAGAGAGGTATGTTTTTATGAATAATAGTAGATTTGATATACACAGAGAAGGTTGACTTTAAAAATCAAAGATGGCCAGCATGAAATATCAATAAGGACATAAATAACAGTTTGGTTGGTAATCAGGATTTTGAATTTGTGACAAGCAGACACAAATAGATTGAAATTTCTTTACCAAAGCATTACAAACATTGCTTATGATGATACTGCAACCCTAATGTTAAATTGTCTTCATTGCTGGAAATAACACAGAAATATTATATAAATCTTTGAAAATTAATTTGTAGGTGGAACTCTTGTGATAATTCATACGTAGAAGCATCCGTGCTGCTGCAAGTGCATGGTAGAAGATTGATCAACTACCAATTCTGACATGAAGAATAAGTACTCTGTAGTTAAGGAAAAACAAAACACACTCCTGTAGGGCTGTACTTATGTGACTTTTGTTACAAAAGTAATCTGAGTAATTGCATGAATACTCCTGGAATTAATCTGTGTGATTATCCATAGAGCTGTGGTAACCTTGCTACCAGAATGGAGCTACTTTAAAGCAGCCATAGGTGTGCATTTCCCTCTATGAATTGCAAGAGGATCATTCTGTAGGTGAGAATCAGCTTGTGAAACAAAGGTGAAAGGGGATTCCTGCAGAGTGGGAAGATTAAGCAGCTTTAATCCACCCCTGGGGCTGCAACTGAGAAGAGGGGAAATTACTCTCTCCCCTATATATACAACTTCTCTCCTGAAGCCCCCTCAGTCTGGAGGAAATTGCCTGTCTGCAGGCCCAGGATGAAGAACAGTGTGCATTCTGTAAAACTGTTCCTCTGGTCAGAGCAAGTAGACCTGCAGAATGCGAGCAGCATGGCTAATGGAAAGAGAGGCAACAAGGCAAGTTGATGTGTCTCCCAGGCAGGCTGTGATGGGATAATTACCTTATTTCCTTCATGTTTCTGAAGTGCTAAACCTAGCAATGTCACTGTGTTAAATACAATGGTATATTAATGAAAGAGTGTATAAAAACTTTTGCTTTATAATCATTATTTACAGCCACTCTAATACTTTTTTTTAAAAGAAAAAATAAAGGATTATTTATTTAAATGAAGATTTTCTCCTTATTTAAATGATAAAATACTTCAGAATTCTAAATCAAGAAATTTTGATCCAGGAGTCTGATGAAAATTTAGGCTAAAATCATGTCCTTATGTATGCTGATGAAGGCATTTCTACCCACTGACAAGTCCAAAAATTATAATACACTGTGGCTGTGAACTTAGATATCTTCTACAGGAGTTCCCAAAATCTGCGAACCATGACACTTCCCAGAACTCTTGCTGATGACTTACAGAGAGAGCTGGCTGGTCTCATAGTGTTGGCTCTGTTTTCCAGCTGCTTAAGTGCGTTAACAGAGGCTAAAATTATAAAAACCACTTTCCTAAAATATTCTTGATGTATAAGTGACTGCTGGAGTATACAGTTGTTGTGGGTAGTGGATGCATTCCACTGAAAAGGCAACTGAGATGGTGATGAATGTCTAGGTAGGCAAGAAAATATTGTCCACAGCATGAAGAAAAGGCTGAGAAGCCTTGCCCAAGAGAATAAAAATTCTTCCTTATATATTTAGAGAAATTATTCCAGTGACATTTCTTGAATGTAAGCAGCCCAGCATGCTTAGAATTTAATGATTATGTCTAAAATCTAGTATAGTTAAAGATCTTGTGTAGCTGTAGAGGGAGAACATTTAAATGTTAGAACTCCAAAGCTTAATGCTGCTTCTGCTGCAGGCATTTTTGGTTAAATGTGAGGCTACTCTGTAGCCTTTCAAAGGGCTAGTCATGTAAGACGTAAACAATTATTCTAGCTGTTTTACTGTAGATAGACAAAAGCACTGAACTACAGAATTTCATCAGCCTTTCTGGAGGGTCAGAAAGCATGGACCTCAAGAAAGATACTGTAGAAGTAGTAGGTGAAGAGTAATTTCATTCCGGTTTTGATCCGTCTTTTTTACTTTTGGACACTTCAGAAGAATGATACTAAAAGGATCTGCTCAGTAACTGGGTTACTGTTCATTTTGGTCCTTACTGAAAATAGATGTGTATAGATTAGAAAACTTCCTTATTCACTTAATACCTGAAATTAACTCATGGTGTCATCAACCTTTTCAATCTGTAATTGCCCTGGTCTGTCTTGGAACAGAATATGGTAAAAGGTAGAATATACTGGCAATATGCTTCACATTTATGAAAACACTGAGAGATGATGGTGTGTGTACAGCAGCTGAGAATGCTTTGAAATTTTCTTTGGAATTCTGGCTTAATATCTTAGCACATTACTATTCTGAGTAGATGGAAGAGAGACAAAAACTAAACCACAGAAGTCTGTCTTCAGATACTCACAGCTGTGTGGAGTCAGAAAAATCCCATACTTACAATTCTCATAGAAGAAAGATTAAGAATCAGGAAGAGCTGCACACAAAAAATTGGAAGATTTCCTCCACATTCAAATCCCAACTGAGTCTCCTGGGGTTTCAGATTTTGTTGAGAGTTTTTTTGCTTATTGCTTCAAGAACAATAGCAGAAAAAGAGTCCAGACCCTCTTCTCCTGGAAAGCAGTGTAACAAAATTTTCTATTTTGAACTGAATTAAGAAAATGGGAAACACTGCATACCTGATTGCTAAGTTGGGAGCTAATAACTGACTTCCAATACAATAGCTACAGAGTAAAGTTTGTTGTCATTAACTTCATTTAATATTTCTAGAAGAAGGATATAACTTGTTTTGATGTACTAGGAGAGCCAGCATGCTGTCTACAGGAAAGAGGAATGAAGACTATGACAATTTTAATTCAGTCATTCAGTTACTTAATTTGTGTCAGTCAAGCTGTACCACTTGAAGAATTACATAGCAATAACTGAGCAGAGCACAGTCTTCCAGAAGTAAACTCAGGATAGCTATTCAGTGTCTAGAAGTTTCTCCTCTAAGTGAAAAAACATAAGGGAAGATTGCTCAGTTTTGCTAATTGCTATGTTAGTATTCTAAACTACCAAAAAAAACCAATTAGAAGAACCCTGTTTCAATGTTAGCTTGGCTGTTTTCAGCAACAGAATGACTCAAATCCAAAATGTGTCTTTTCCTAAGCCTCCATAGCCTGAATTACAGAGGCAGTCATCATCTAATCAGATATAATTGCCCTTGTTTATAAGAGCAACAGCATGAGCACCTCATGGTGAGCCAACAAGATCGCTCAAAGGGGTGAAATAGAATGTTGTAACTCTGTTATTAATTATAACTGCTCAATAATTTGGTCAATGCGTGTTGAAAAGTTTTGGTAAACATGTATGGAGTAGTGAAGAGAGAATCAAAGCAATGAAAACCAGATGGCTGAAAATGGAGGAAATTACAGGCAATTTTTACAGCTTTGTTCATGAATATTTTCAAAACTGAACTTTTATTTCTGTGCAACAAAGAACAGCTGAATTCTACAAAATGAAGAGAAAAAAAAAAAAAGAAGAAGAAAATGCAGATGGTTCTAGGAATAGCACAAAATTTCACCCCAGCACTCTCCCTTTATCATTTCAACCCTCTGTGATTTGCAAGAAAAGATAGGAAACCATCTGAGCAGTTCTGATACCTAACTGAGAGGGCAAACCTTGCCTGAGTTAGCCTGGGCTTTACCTCATTACCTAATTTTATTTATTTTTCCTCGTTTTTCTTCCCTGTTGGCTTGATTTGTGTTTGTGTGATAAATCACCTGTTCTTATTTTAATGTTTATTTGCTAAATGTGGTATTGTCATCTGTTTTGCTCTATTTCCCAGCTGAAGTTAAACTACAAAGGATAAAAAAAATCAACATGTTTTTCAAGGCATTCGATTGGTGATAGGCCAGACTTAGTGTAAGGCATGCTCCCCATCAACAATCGGAAATTAATTCAATATGGGTGAAAGGGCCAGAGTTTTCTCTAATCCATTAAAGGTGACCTATGTGTGGAAGGGTGTCAATACAGATGTGTTTTGCATTGGTGGGGGGAAGTATTAGAGCATCTCTATCTAGTTCATGAAAAAGGTTAAAAGGTCTGCAAACCATTATGTCTACAGATACTGCACTATAGCCTTACTGGAAGGGGATACCAGTTCTTGTTATTGTCAAAAACTACCAGGTTTTGCATTTTGGGGTTTTTTCAGAGTTGTAAGTTAGAATTAGCCTTAATGAGGCAAAGATGGTAGTACTGTGTTTTTGTGACACAGACAGGTTTTCAAATCCTCACAAACAAGTGATGTATTTTTTAAATGGGATGCATTTAGATCTATTTTTAGCTGAAGCACACTGAGAATGGCTTTGAGAGCCTCTTAAGATGTAGCCCACAGAGCCTCCTGAGATCACAGACCATAGCTTGGACAGTGGTGGAAGAGGTTGGAGAATCAGACATTAGAAGGAATATGCTGTCTCACAGGGCAGATTCACCCTTATTTGACACCTTCAGTTTGAGAAATATCTTAGACTGAAACCATGGACTTGGTGAGGGAATCATAAGGTCATTTATTCCCTAGCTTTACTATGCTAAACACAGGCCTATACAGGGACATCTAAACAAGCTGCTCTCCCTAGGTGGCTCTGTTATGGTCTTACCTGCATTACCTGCATGACTACCCCTCATACAACCCTGGCCTTGAAATCTATTAATCTGTGACCTAAAAACATTTCTCTCCCATTTTATATAATATAACCTCCTGCTTTGCACTCTTTCTGGCTCTCAAGAGATTGTCCAAGATGTGTCTGGCAGCTGCTCTCCCCCTTTCTCTCTGGTTGTTCTCTCTGGCTCCTCAGTGTCCTTTACTCAGGTGCAGTTACAGCAAAGTCCCCAAGGAGACTCTTTTCAGCCACATGTGTCACAAGCAAAGCAACTTGCAAGTTCAGAGGGTCAGAGGAGCTCTGGAGCCTCCATCACACCTGCCTCCAGCTCTTCTAGTTTAAAATTTCAGAGGTCTTCCCTCATTTTGCTTTTAAATAATATGATGGTTCCTTCATTAGATAGGATTACATCAAGAGACATTTTCCTTCATTTCAGCTTCTATTCCCATCAGACCACTATCTCCATAAAATATTAGAGTGCAATTACAAATTTTTTTTAGTACCTTCTACCATATATCCTTCTTACTTTGACTGATAAATCACACTTCTTTATCAGAACACTGTATACTTAGATAGATTATTTTCCTCTGCACAGATCTCCAGTTCACTAATGTCTCCAAGTTAGTACACTGTTGTGTTGAAATAATTTTGTCATGCCCTAGCACAGTTTTGTAATAGCTTGGTTTGTGATGAGTATTAGCTTTAACTCATGCTAGGGACTTATTGACTTCCTCTGCAGAGCAGACTTACTCTTCTTTTTCTTCCTGGCACAGTCAATTTTCTGGGTTTCATCAACTTAATACAGTCCACTTCTCCTTTCTCTTCACTTATGCTAGAATTTAGAATCCACTGCCGTGTGATATTTTTCAGTATTTTGAACAAATACCATCTCACTCCAGTGTTTCATATGTTAGCTTCTACTCCTCATTTTTTTTTCTCTAAATTTATTCTCAGTGCTCTTGACTATTAATTTACTGCCTCAGCAGCAGGATTTCATTCCCCAAAGAAGCTTTCCCAACAGCAGCAAAAAAACCCATGTCTTTCCTTTTGTGCCAAATATGAAGTAAAACATTATGTAGCATAATGAGCAGAATTAACTTTTTCACTTCAGCATTAACATATGAAACAAGCCTCAGGGTCTTATAAATTGTTGATTTTACAATCTTCACTTCCTTTTAAAAGGGGTGAACTGAACAGCACCATTATATCTTCCACTTACAGCATTGCTGAAGTAATTTGTAAGAGGCTCAGGAATACCCAGTACTTTCAAATCATAAACCTTTATGGACAAAAAGATTAGATAAGCAAAAAAAATTAAAATATGGCCCTAACTCTTGAAAATATATCGTATGGTTCTGTAACATAGTTACTCATCAGAAAGATTCACACATGAAATAAATGGAGAAGGTGCCCTCACTTCCATTCAGTTTGGACTGAATTAAGTACTTATTAAAGGAGTCAGACTGATGAAATTTTGAATATCTGCCAAGTAGGTCTGTCACATGTCCAGAAGCACAGCAAGACCTATTTGTGCCCATGAAAATTTCCATCTTCAATGTGCAATTACCCGTTAGAATTGTGACTAAGCTGATGTATTGTATATTCTAACCAGCTGTTAGTAGTTCACTCACAGCTTTGAGAGACACTTGGAGCACTCACACAGAGTTCTATGCATCTAATTACAATCCAATGGATCCACAGATTCATAACTGTATTGTATGGAAGTGTGTTTGTTCGTTTAATTGTAATGCTTACATTGTTCAGGTCTGAACAGATTTTCAGACCTGTTCAGGTCTGAAAGATTTTCAGGTACATAAGACAAGTACATTTCCCTTCCCATGAGGAAACAAACTGTATTGTCCTAAGTCACTATTTTCTGCAAGATCTAAGAAGCCAGTTTCTCACTCAGGAAAATTTGGAGAAGTGCATTAAGTTGCCATTCTGTAGTATGTGGATTCTGCACACAAATCTATTTAAATATAGCAATTAGGATGGAGATACGACATGTTTTAATACCTTTAAATTTGCCAATGTACATCATAACTTTAATGATTCCATCACTTTGAGTAGAATTTTTCCTTCCATTGAGCCAGAATCACTTGCTACTTCCATGAATCTGACTACTTTAATATAGCTGGTTTTGGTGGTTTTTGTGTATAAAATGAGTTTAGAGCCTCCCCACTCTAAATGAGGAGCACCTGTATGTTTTGGTCTCTAAATGTCAATGTGAAAAAAAAATCTTTTAATAGAGTGAGTGAACTACTAAATATATTATTGGTCACAGTTTCAGGATCTCTAAATATAAAGTAAAAAGGAATAGAATCATAGAATGGTTTGGAAAGGACCTTAAAGATCATGTATTTCCAACACCTCTGCCAGGGGCAGGGACATCTTCCACTAGACGAAGTTGCTCAGAGTCCCATCCAACCTGGTCTTGACACCTGCAGGGACTGAGCTTCCACAGTTTCTCTGGGAAAACTGTACCAGTATCTCACCACCCTCACAGTGAAGATTTTATTCCTAATATCTAATCTAAACCTACTCTCAGTTTGAAGCCATTCCCCCTTGTCCTGTCAGCACATGCTCTTGTAAACAGTCTGTCTCCATCTTTCTTGGCTCCCTTCATATACTTGGAATGCTGCTATTAGGTCACTCCAAAGCCTTCTCTTATCCTGGCTGAATAATCTCAATCCTCTCAGCCTTTCCTCATAGGAGAATTTTTGCATCCCTCCAATCATCTTCATGGCCTTTTCTGGACATGCTCCAACAGGTCCATGTCCTTCCTGTGCTGGATGCAGCCCTGCAGGTGGGGTCTCAGCAGAGCAGAGCAGAGGGGCAGAATCCCCTCCCTCCCCTGCTGCCCACGCTGCTTTGGATGCAGCCCAGGACACGTTTGGATTTCTGGGCTGGGAGTGCCCATGGCTGGGTCATGTCCAGCCTCTCCTCCAGCACCCCCAAGTCCTTCTCCCCAGGGCTGCTCTCCATCTCTTCATTCACCAGCCTATGTTGACACCAGGGGTTGCCCTGACCCTGCATGAGATTCCCACGGACTCATATTTTGATCTTTTCCAGGTTGCTCAGTATAAATATAAAATATAAATATAAAATGTAAATATAAATATCAGTGTAAAATACTGGTTCTGGATGCACCCTTGGAACAAATTACTGCCTTTTTTGCACTATATTGCCAGAAGGACATTGAAGGGAACTCAAAGCAGAACATGGAATATAAGCAGACATTGTGAGTTTCCTGAGTTCAATCACAATACCATATAGTTCTGTAGATATATTCTTAAGTTCTTTCCCCTACTAAAAAAACTAGAGAAACACTGTGTATGCCTTAATTTGAGAGACAGTCTGTTTGTATCTTCTTCCTTGGTTAAATAGTTCAGGAATAGTTCATCCTGTTGAAAATATTATCCCTGTAATGCTGCCAGCCAGGTCAGCAAGAAGCTCATATTATCTGCTGTTTTTGTTGCAATACTGCTCATAAAACTTGGCTTTCCTAGAGAATTACTGCAACCCAGTCACTGTTATCTGAACACTCTCTTATTCATGAATATACTTGCTTTGTCCATTCAATACAGTGACATCTTTACTTCTTTCCTGCCCTTATCATTTCAGGAAAGGCTTCTTTAGATTTAGGGAGAGTCTTCTTAGTCTGTAGGACAAAATCACATGGTTCATGAATATTGATATTACAATTTGTGAAGTCAGGCTTTTTGTATATTATTTCTGTGCTGTCTACATCCATATGTAACTTTTTAAAGTTTCATTTTAGAAGGAATTTCAGATTAAAAATCATCAGTTGACTGCACATCTTTCTCACCTGTGGAGCTTCTTCTTTGTTTGTCTTCTGGTTTCTGTAAGCTTGCTGATGTCTTCTTCAGGTATAGGTGGGGTTTTTAATATTTTCCTTACGTTGTAAAGGTAGGCCTACAGAAAAGGTGTTGGCTTATTACATCGTCCTCCATGGAAAGCACCAGTGTGGAAAGAGCCAGGGAGCTTTCAACATAAAGCAGCATGGTGTTAAACGGCTGTGATTTAAGCCCAGATGGCAGCTCAGCACCACAAAGCTTTGCACTCACCCTCTCACACCTCAGTGGAATGGGAAGGAGAATCAAAACTACAACTTGTAGGTTGGGAGAGTAAAATTTTAATAATTGAAACACAAATAACATATAATAATTACAGTAGATAATGAAAATGAGAATGATAACGAGAATGATAGCAAGAGAGGAAGAAAAGGAAGAACAAGAGATGCACAATACTATTGCTCACCTTCTGATAAATGCTCAGCCCCATCTCTACACCCCAAACAACCCCCCTTCCAGGTAACTTCTCCAGTTTATATATCAGGCATGACATCCTGCAGTGTCCAATATCCATTTGGCTGCTTTGCATCGCCTGTCCTAGCTATGCTCCTTCACAGTTTTTTTTATTGATCCTCCTCATTGGCAGAGCACAAGACTTTAAAAAAGTCCTTAACTTAGTATAAAGAGTACTTAGCAGCAAACAAAATATCAGTGTGTTATCAACATTATTCTCACACTAAATCCAATCAACTATAACGAAGGAATTAACTCCACGTGAGCAGAAACCAGGATATTTTTCCTTTGCTTCTTTGCGAAAGAATCATGTAGACTGATCTGCAAAATCTATTTTATAAATTAGTGGTTCTTGTGTTTCTGCATTGCTTGAATGTAGGTTTAGGGCAATGTACATTAGCTCAAACTCACCCTGGTGTAGTTCCCAGTGTGTTTCCTCCACAGACTCCTCATTCAGCTTCTGCCATCTCCTGTTACAAGTTCCACTTGTGCAATTTGTGTTCTATTCCTGAAAACTCCCAATATTATTTCTTAACCAGCTTTCCACCTTTACAGTGATTTACTCTTTTTCTTACCTGTTAACTGCTTCATTCTTGAAAGACCTACCAAGGATCTATTTTCACTGTATCTCACGTAATAAATTAAACAACATCCTTGTAACAAGTTGCTGCTTTAAGCATAAGCCAAATCCAAACTGGTATTCATTTATCTTTTCAAACCTAACCTGGTCTGTGTAGTTATATTAAAGACTGCCATTGCTATCAATTATCTCAATGCTGAAGTTACCAACCAGAATAAAAGTCTTTTCAGTACCCAGGATGTCTGCTAATTCCTCAAACAAGTTCCCTGCCAAACCAGTTCACTTACCTGAAGCTGCCTTTTCATGCTCCTGTGTGGTTCATGCAATCTGTATCTGCAAAAGTCCCCTGCAAGACCCACTGCACAACCTCCCACTGTTCAAAATGTTGACAGCAGAACACAAACTCGCTTTTCTGTCCTGCCTGAACAATTGATGTTTTGTACCTTCAACTCAAGGGACAGCAAGACTTTTTTAAAGTGCAAAACCTTATAAATATTGCTTGAAGCATGTCATAAGGTTACTCTAGCAATCAGAATTGTCAGCTGTAGAGTTGCTGAATATTCCTTTTACCCTCTGTACTTCTCTGACTTCTGAGTTCCTTCTCTATGTCCCTCTGTTTGGCTCTGTTATATAAATACTGGCTCCCTGCCACAATCAGCTATAATGAGCTGCAATGTTAATTGATATCAGTAAGTTTATAGAGTGCAGGCCACTTCTGTCACCTACCAGAGCACTTTCATTGAGCCTTTGATCTGCTTATGTATATTGTCTCCATATCTTTAATGGACTTCTTTCACTTCAAGGAAGACACTTTTTGAAGAAACACCTCATTCTCCCTTGAGCACAAAAGTCCCCTGAAACCTTTCCTGCCTGTTCAGTTTCCTTGTCACAGTGGAGACACTGTGCAATGGATATTGTACAATGGATTTTGTAAGGCTGGCACTGAACAACTCTAAGTATGAATTGTTTTTTCTGGTTTTGCTGCTCATGATTTAAAAGTACTTTCATTTTATTTTCATTTTTTATATTTTAATGAGCATTGATTTTTTTTCAGAGCTTAATTAAATCTCACTTTTCTTCTGAAGTATGTGTATATTGTATGTGTATTTGTAATGTTTGGTCTACTACAAACTGAACCACAGCAGTAGGGAAATCCCTTCCTAAAGAAATCAGATCTGTGTTTGAACACCAGGGTTGAGATCTTTGCTCCCATACTTTATTTCAAAGGAGCAGTCAGATTTTACTGTGAGTGATTTAACATCTGGATGAAAAATAACTTGTAGTTAAAGTCTTGGCTTTTGTGCCACCTTCTTTGATTATAAATTGGGAGTTCTCATCTCAGTCCTGTAGCTTCACTGTTTCTTCACATAAGAAACTATGCCACCCAAATGGAATGGATGGTATATTTTCCTGCTGTTCAGAGCTTAAGATCACATTCTGACATGGTATTTAAGATGTGATACCGAGCATATTTACTCAGTCAAAGACATATCTGTTAAATGAGCCTCAAGAAAGTCTTTCACACCTGAAGCAGGAAACTTCGCCAGAAACACTGTTCCAGGTTCATTAGGGAAAAGGAACGGAGGAGATATTTGGGCTATGAGCAGACTTCTCTGTCTTCATGGCCAAATGGAGAATGCACAGGTTGACAGAGGACAGGAGGAAGCTAGTATTGATATGTGATTTACTCAGCCTGTTGTATGCACATATACACAGCTGCCTCACAGCCCTTGTGCACTGAGGAATGTCTTTATGCAGGCAGGTGTCAGATGATAAGTCAGATGCTTGCAGGCAAACCTTTTTCCACACTGATGAATGTTTATTTTAGAAATAAGAAGAGTTCTTTTGTATAATTTTCATATAGTTTAACCACATAAAAATGGCAATAATTTCATTTTTTAAACTAGTTTGGGAGGTCTTTGTCTAGAAAAGTGTTTACTTTTCCTGTGCAATGTTCAATTGCCTTGGTACTGGTAGAAGGGACTCTACCAGCATTAGTATGTCAGCACCAGCTACCAGCATGTCAGCATTAAACCACATCCCTAGATAATTTTCTTATAACACCTAACACCTTAGAATGATTTGGGATTTACCATATATGTTGTGCATATGTGAACTAATCCAAAGTCGTCACCTACACAGAGCTTTGACTCAAGATACAAGTTCTACCTACATCATTTACTTTTTCCAGACTGATTATGGGGGTTGAGAGAGTGTTTTGTTCTGAAGGCTTACAGCCCTACTGGGGCAACAACTAATTCTAACATCTTGTCTTGCCATGAGTATCTGCTTACTAGCCAGTGTCACCTTCTGATATCTCTAGCTAGGAGAAGTATTGTCTGATCTCCAGTTCCTGTGTCAGTGAGAGGGACATTTCAAAACTGAGGTAACAGTGCACTATTGTCCCTGTTGTTGCTCATGACGCAATAATGCCTTAAGGCTCCTGTCAAGCTGAGACTCCCATTGTGCTAGCTGGTAAAGACAGAATAAGATAACATCTCAGCTGTAAGGCTACTACCTAAGCAGGCAGCATGGACAAAGCACAGGGGGGGAAAAAAATACCACACAAAAGTATTGTTGTGATTTTGTGAATATGAAGTTGAGACACAGGTGGGAGAATGGTACGATCCAGCCCAGTACTTTCAAATTCCCTTTGGACTTAGAGGGAATATACCCATACTCACAGGGTAGCCCATGTTTCAGCAGTTCTGGTGTCACTCAGCAAAGAGTCAGAAACAAGATCCTGCTCTCTTGATCCTCCAGTTCTTCACCTGAACTGCTGGGGTATAATACAATATTGATTCCTTTTTTCTATTGAAAGAAAGAAGGAAAGTTCCTTTCTAATTAAAAATTAGATGTTTAGAACTTTACAGGTTTACATGTTCATGTCACGTGTTGGAATTTTTCAAAGAGCCTTAAGCTGATAACAAATGTCCAAGTTTAATTCAAAGACCACAGGAAAGATTTCTGTTAACTATGTCAAGATCATTTCCCTATTACAAATGGCATAGTTAAACTGTTTTGTGAGGGAATCTCTAGCATTTTTAGATTTACATTAATAGTATGGAATAACCATCCTCTGGTGGTAACCACAAATTATTGAGTCTTTTTTGGCCATTGGAGCTTCAGAGTTGTTCCATTTCTTTTATTCAGGGGAGCTGTCAGTATTTAATTCATGTATGTCATTTATGGGTTCAGTTATTTGCACATCCGTACTTTACACACGTCTGCTTTATTCTACATTCTTTACTTTCCATCTGTGAAAGTCCATAAAAGTCACTTGGGACTACGAAAGTACAAGGGTAAGAAGTATTTGACCTCACAGTTCGTGAGCTCCTCAAAGGAAACTCCTCTTTCATGTAGCTGGAAAGAATTGTAAAAAAAACCAATGTTAGTTATGGGAAGGGTAACAGATGCAACCTGCAACATTCAGATATTTCAAACACTGGAAAAACAAATCCTTTCTCTTTATGGAAACACAGCATTTCTTTCTGGAAGAAGAAACAGACACCCTCTTCTGAAGAAGCCAATATGTCCAAAGGGTTTATGTGGCTTGTTGGCCACTGAGATGGGAATTGCCAACAGAAACATTTTGCACTTACACCAATAACAAATAAAATGTTGCTGGAGGCAATAGCTACTGCCAGCACTTGAAAAAAAAGAAATTCTGGCAACTAACCATGTATCAAAACAGATTCTGAAGAAAGAAAATGCCTTCTTTTCACCACCTACTCAAATGTCTTATTTTAGATTGCACCAAAACTGAAGGGTAGATGATATTTCCATTAATTCTGACAATTTCTTGAGAAAATCTGGGAAGACCTCTCCCCCCAGATCATCCATATGGAGAACATACTGCAGCTTAGATTAACTGGCTGCCATATGTCACTCCTTTTCCACTGATAAACAGCTCCCAGTACATATGTACAGATTAGTGTCCTTCAGTGTATTATGGCCTGGAAAGTGACCATGGGAACTTCTAACTCAGTACGCAAGATGAATTTATTATTAGAAAGGGTTAAACAGACTGTTGTCATTGCTACTAACATTGCTACTAACACCAAGAATACCGTCTAAAAGCAAACTACAGCATCATTAGTGCTTACAGTGAGGCTCAGGATGCATTCTTTTATAAAATCAGAGAATGTCACCAGCAGATGGAGCACAGTAGGGGAGCGATATGCCTTTGGTCCATCAGGATATCATCTAGGAAGGAAAAAAATTTCTTACCTGCTAGCTGTTTAAATATGTTAAGGGTGTTACTTGAAAGGGAGGAAACATGCTCAAAAAATAACTTCATAAAATAAAAAGAGGTTAAAATTGTTCAGTGATTGTAGGATAGCACAATCTTAAATGGTTATTTGAGAACTGTGTTTGCTAACATAGTATGTTTTACATGCACTGAGCTATTTCCATTGACTGCAGATCTCAGAGCATCAGAGTAGAGTTTTTTCTGCTTCTTCCACAAAATCTACTTCATTCTCCTGATGTGCTTCATAACTTTTCTTCATTATCTGCCTCCATCCTGTTTGGATCCTGAGGGTATCTTCCTTCATAGTCACTCTCTTTAAGCTTTTGCCTGGATTTGCTTTCTTCAAAGATGGGCTCTCGGAGCCTTTCTTTCCCTGCATTTTTAATTTATTTTCTCAGCAATCAGTTTCAATAATGTCATGCTGGAAATGAAGCTACTCTTCAGATTTAGAAAACATGGCACTATCTGGCTTGCATGATTTCATTTTGGATGTGGGAGTATATCCAGGTCAGGCTAGAGTTTTGTGTGAATTTGTCAGGGAGGCTTTCTTGTATTTTCCTTCTGAATATAGGACTGATTTTCTTGTGTATACATTTCTACATATCTCTGAAGTGCTTTCTAGCTGAGACATGAGTGGAAGGCCTAGTATTTTAAGGAATTTTCTGTGTTTAGCTGACAGAATTAGGGGTCGTACAGTTCAAATAGCAGAAATCTGGTTTTAAGGTGATGAACACTGAAATACAGTTATCAACGATCCTCTTGATGCAGGATTTACATAGCTAGTTCAAAGATTTACTTCAGTGGCAGGTGTTCATCCAGAGGTTAAAGATGATCCCCTGCTTTCCCATTGCATTTCTCAAAGCTTTAGTACCTCCTATCTCAATAGGACTCAGAAAAGTCAGTCAGAAATACCAAAGAAATTTGTGCTCAGCATTTCAGTTTACATTCTTTTAATTAAACTTCTGTTAATATCTTCCTTTATTTTTTGTTTAAGACAAAAACATTAATTAACTGGTTTTCTGAGGAGAAAACCAGTTAATTAAATCTACCCTATTTTGAAATACATTGTCCATGCTCCTATAGACAAAAAAAAAATCCTACTGTAGGCCACAAAACATTTCCTGTGATACTGCAGGAATCCCAGAGACTTGCAGTCCAAGAACTTCTGACAAGAGATGAAAATGCAGAACTGCAAACATTCATCTTAGTCTAATTCTCCCATTACCAGAGTGACATTGATCAAATAAGGAAAATTCCGTTTCATTTGCTGTTTCTTCATCTGTCATTATAATAAGAGAAAAATTAAGGTAAATTTTTTCTGTGCTTAAGATTTTCTCTGCTGACCCCTTCACAGATGGGAGACTGGGAATTGGAGCACTTGCAGTCTTACCTGTGGGGTTGGTTTGCAGACACGAGATGTCTTCTGTTCTCATCTACTATCAAGAGAGACCAACGAGACTGTGATTTTGGCAGATGAATTGTGCTCCAAACCCAAGCCATCCCTTGTGCAAGCCTGTAATCGCTTTGACTGCCCACCCTCCTGGTATCCTACAGAATGGCAAGAGGTAAGAATTTATTTGTAACCTCATTTTATGACTGCTTAAAGTCCTCATTGCACACATTTCAGTAGTCAGAGGGCTGGAGCACCTCTCCTACGAAGACAGGCTGGTCACTGCAGTAGACAGGGCTCCAGGGAGAGCATAGAGCAGCCTTACAGTTCATCAAGTGCGCCCACAAGAAAGCTGAAGAGGCACTTTTGACAAGGACATGCAGTGATGGGGCAAAGAGTGATGGATTTAAACTGAGAGTAGATTTAGTTTAGATATTAGGAAAAAAATGTTTTAGTGTGAGGGCAGTGAGGCACTGAAGCAGGTTTCTCGGAGGAGATGATGGATGCCCCATTCCTGAAAGTGTTCAAGGCCAGGCTGGATGTAGCTTTGAGCAACCTGGTCTAATGGAAGCTGTCCCTGCCTAGTGGGGGGCAGAGCAGGGATGGGGTGGGGTGGAGCTAGAAGAACTCTTAGGCTCTTTCCAACACAAACCGTGCTATGATTCTATGGTTTTGCTTTAGCCCATCAACAGGAATCATTAATCGTTCTGACAAGCCATTAAAAAACTGCAAAGTGTGCATTTTTTGCTCTTAAAAAATGCATCAATGTTTCCAGAAGTAAATAATCACTGTAGCTATTTCTAATGCAAAGTTATTGGAAAATCTTAACAGCTGGCTATAGATTTCAAACGAAAATATCTGGAATATATTGGTCAGCTGCAGTGACTGGACTTGGGTGAGCTGTGTCTAGTTTCTAGGAATACTAAACTAGAAGGATTAAGGATAAAAGAGTCTTTAAAGCATTTTGGGCATTTCATATATTCTCAAATAATAATTTAGTTTAGTACAAGATACATTCCTCATCCTTCAGATTAAGAAATGTGCGTTAAACACTTCCCTTTGGGAGACGGATGCTTTATTACATTAACTATAAAAATTCCTGTCTACACAATGGGTCTGTACATGGCTCTTCATCTTTAGAAAGCACCCTGAAGTGAGTTAATTTGCTGAAATCTGGTTACAAATTAAAATATTTGTGTAATTCAAAAGACTTGAAGATGCTTCTTTAAATGGTTGTAATACTACAGTTTTAGTAATACCACTGCAGGAAGAAAGGATCTTGCACTGTTGTCAAGACTAAAGGAAAAATTTGCTGAGCGGTGTAGGTGTAAGCAAAATACACCTGGTTAAATCTTCATTTTTGGTGTGTGCAAGTCTTTATTCTATCCCATGTTAAAACTATTAGCATTTAGCATAGTTCTTACGTATGCCTATTCAGTGTCTGCATATAAAATCTGGTCTTCACTTAATAGCCAGGGAGATATTAATGTACTCACCTGATGAACTTGTTTAGTCCATGAAGCTGGGAGAGCTTTGGGTTTGGGCAACAATCCAGTAAAAAATATTTATTCCAGTCTGATGGTCTGTCAAAGCTAGGTAATGAGCCTATGGCTTTAGTCCTCTGTTTAAAACAATTCAGTGATATTTCATGCTTTAATTTGTCTACTGATACTCACACACATGTATATATTCAGCTGTACTTTCAAAAATTTCTGAACTATAGGTACAATAGATGTTATATTTGCAAATAGCAAATAGTATTCTACTAGTTCATAATAACAGAAGTCAAGCATTTTAAAATCAGGATATGCTAGAAGGAGCACCTATGCTTGTCAAAGTCCTATAATTGGCGGCAGTCCTCAGAGAAAGCAGTTTTCTGTAGGTATATGTGAACAGTCAGAAGAGATATATGTTATAGTATGTGAAAGAAAATTATTTTCTGCTAACAGTGACGATTAGCTATAGGCCACACTAGAAAGATACCAAATTGTTTCTGCTACAGCTATCTCCAAACAAATTTTTTCAAGATTGTAACATCTTCCTCAACAGTTTAAACATGCATACTGTCACCTGTCTAAAGTAATTTTTCCAGCTGTTCAAGGGCTCTCAACTGCTGTCTCTTTCAAAGGTTTAGAAGGTCTTAGTGAGGAGGAAGCTTGATTAAGTATAAAAGCTTTACTAACTATGTTAATAAGAAATTAAAACAAATTGTTCACAGGTTCACACCTGTGGTAGCTGGTATCTTCTCTGGGCCAAGAGAGAACCTGTGCTGTGATTCCTTGCTACAGTTCAACAAAGGTCATATGGTAGCTCTTCTGCCTAACTTCCATGGACTTTTGAGGCTGGGCACTGAATATTTCCTGTGTTTACCTTTCACTGGAGGAAAACAGCACAAAAAACGTGCTTCTCTACCTACTGTCTTCTGCTTTTGTTCAGATGAGTACTGTGCCAGGAAAAAAAACTCTAGCCCATCGAAATCAATTTCCACTCTCTCATTTCTTAAGGATGTCTGTGTTCCTTCTTTGCAACACCATCATCTTTACAGATATTTCCACCCTGCAGGAAAGCCAGACCTTGCAGCTCAGTCTCATGCAGGTTTCCCATCTGAAAACCTGCGTCATGAGGCTTGTGCATTACACTTAGGGATTATTACAGCTGTTGGCTTTTGAGATGTGGAAAGAAAACATTTGGAAAGGATGTGAGTGGCTGAGACAACTTCTGGAAGTGACCCCCAGTCATGAAGCAAAACTGCTGTAGATCGCTCCAGCGGAAGAAAACCTGAAGAAGGATTTCTTTCCTTGCTTTAAGGGACCCACAACACCTCCCATCTCCCCAGGCTCCTCAGAGAATTCACCCTACAGAGGGAGATGAAGGGCCCTTCAGGAAGGGGCTTCCTTACCCTAGAGAAGGTACCTCAAAGATTCACAATCATGAAAGCGTACAATCTGTTCTCCACACAGCCTAATTTCAATACATTTCTTCAGCCTCATCAGTGGAGTTTGTGGTACTTTTCAGAACACTCACTCACACTAGTTTAATGCAAACATACCAAAAATAAAATAAAATAAAATAAAATAAAATAAAATACCACCAAAAAGCTCCAGAAGATTTAAACTCTAATTACCACTGTTTTCTTTTCTAAGCCTTGTTTTTTTGTAAGGAAGGACTGTCTGAATTAAATGCCATTCAAAGCCCCAGTACTTCTGGTAGATAAACACACAATAATTAATAGTGTTGTAACATTAAAAACAATTTTAAAAATATCTTTTTACATATTCCAGACTATTTCTTTTTAAATATTTCTGTGTCTTTACTAAATGCATTAGAATCTTCATCATTTTCAGTGGTGCACTTCTGGAGCAGAGTTTAAGCTTTCATTTTACAAGGTCCTATAAATATCTATTCTGCATACCTGAAATGGGAGACATTCATTAGTAAATCTTCACCCACCTTGTTTTATTATTAAGTGCTATACTCTTAGTCCCAACATTCTTTATTTGCTCTTGAGTGCTGTCTTTGCTTCAAAGAGAATTAGAACAATGACTTTAAAACAAAGTCGGCATGGGAAAATTGGTAGTATCTTCTTATATTTTCCTTTCTATTTCTACTCCATACTATAAAATGTCTCTTGTAAATCTTCAAGTGTCAGGCCTTAAAAGAAACCGAGAGACCTTATGAGAAAAAAGTATTTACTCCTTTTGCAGGTGCTTTATCTTACTGTGGAATCTTAGCAGAGAATTATTTTTTGACATGAAAATCCTGTATTGTGGTATATCTTGAATTGAGAGCAATGTAAAATTAAACCACATGGGAGATCATGGAAAGGGACCTGGGGGTCCTGTCAATGAAAAGCTGAACATGGGTCAGCAGTGCCCTGGCAGCCAGGAGGGCCAGCCCTGTCCTGGGGGGCATCAGGCACAGCATCACAGCTGGGCAAGGGAGGGGATTGTCCTGCTCTGCTCTGAGCTGGGACAGCCTCACCCCGAGTGCTGGGGGCAGTTTTGGGTGTCACAATATGAGAAATACATTAAACTATAGGAGAGAGTCCAAAGGAGGGCAACAAGGATGGTGAAGGACCTTGAGGGGAGGCCGTATGAGGAGCAGCTGAGGGCACTTGGTGTGCTCAGCCGGGAGGAGACTGAGGGGAGCCCTCACTGCAGTCTACAATTGCCTTGTGAGTGGGGAAGGAGGGGCAGGCACTGATCTCTTCTCCGTGGTGACCAGTGACAGGACCTGAGGGAATGGCTTAAAGTTGTGTAAAGGGAGGTTTAGGTTGGATATTCAGAAAAGATTCTTCACCCAGAGGGTGGTTGGGCACTGGAACAGCTCCCCAGGGAAGTGGTCACAGCACCAGCCTGACGGAGTTCAAGAAATGTTTGGACAATGCTCTCAGGCAAATGATGTGACTCTTGGGGCTGTCCTGTGCAGGGACAACACTATGTAAGTCAATGAAGTCCAAGCAGCAAGAAAAAATATGTTTTGTCTTAGATTTGGAAGGGCAAAGAGAATTCCTGACTGATATACTGATTGACTTTGTGATACTTGTAGTAAGGAACCCATTTGGTATCTTGTATATGATAAAAGTCTCCTTAGGCAACATTGGAATAATACTTTTAATCATATTTTTCTTCCTCCTCAGGAGTGAATTTTCCTCAAATGAGAGGCTGATAGACATTTTCTCCTTTTGAAAACTAGTGTTTTTCTTGCCTAATTTTTTGGAAGCTTTTGAGCTTTGTAACATTCAAAATAAGTAAGACAAAAGCTAATTTTACACATTAAAAGAAACCAAATATAAAAATTTCTTTCTGCACTTCCTTTCTGTCTTTCAAAGAAAATGTTTATCCTAAATATTCAGGATAGCATTAAAGTTCATGCAGCTCTTTATCTCAGAGAGAAAGGCCTTTCATGACTGCAAGACTTTTTAAAACACTCCCTTTTTAACTGCTTAAGTATACTTTTTAATACTTCTCCATATTGTTGTCTGTTTCTCTTGAATAATTGCCATGTCACAAGCTATAAACAACTCCTGGTCATGTCAATGTAATGCAAGCTCCCCCTTTCCTTTGCTAGAAGAAAGGAGAAAAGGAGTTGACCTGGCTGAACTGAGCAGAACTGGGAGCGTTACCAGCCTCAGGAAAAGGATCCTCAGGAAAAAGGGCTGAGCAACTTAAATTTACAAAAAATATTCAGAAAAACTACTAAATTTGGTTACTCAAAAATTCCTGCCCTGCTTGAGTAGAAAAATGGATGTAGAGAGGGATATTTACATTAAAGACAGAGCGGAGATGTTCTCTGGATATTAATAATCTCAATTTACTTACCTACTCCTGGACAAGACTTTTCCACTCTTTCTGACATTGTCAGTGTCAGAGCTCAGACAGAGATGTTACTATCTAGAATCTCCACATCATATGCAATTGTCTCATTTTGCAGGTGGAGAGGACAGATTTCCCACCTCCATACTGCAATGCTGACCCACTGTTTCCATGTCTTTTGAAAGAATACCTTAAAACAGAACACTTCAGAAATACTGAAACAGCTTTTCTAAATATTAGCAAACTAAGCTGCTTCCCTTTTCCAAAATAATTTTGATAGTTTTAAAAGCAGTCTACTTCGAGGTCACTGAAATTTTTATTTTATGTTTTCTATTGAGCCAAGACCAAGTGTTGATTTCTACCCTAATTCACACGTAATTTTTGCAGCAAGTGGGATGGTATGGGTGTGGTGTGAGGTGGCTATCTCTCTTTTCTCACAGTGTTCACAGACCTGTGGTGGTGGTGTCCAGAAGCGAGATACACTTTGTAAGCAGCGCCTGGCAGATGGAAGCTTGTTAGAGCTGCCAGAAACCTTCTGCTCCATGCCAAGAACCATTACACAACAAGCCTGCAAAAATGAGGATTGTCCCAATGAGTGGCTTCTCTCTGACTGGACACAGGTATACTATTTGTTTGTATGAGTATCGTACAGATCTTGGAGATGAAGTTCCTGAGCCATTTGGGATAGAAGACCCAAATAAGGTCAGGCTCCACAAAGTATGTTATGACCAGTTTTGTCCTGTAATCTGTCCTTATCATCCTGACTGGGGGTGTTATCACTAGCTCCATGTTCCTCTGTGGTGTCCCCCTCCACAGATGTGCTTTAGCCACCTGACCAAACCTTTTAAGACCTTTCTGGTGTAAACACAAGTCACACTCCAAACAATAAATCCCTGCCTCTGTCCCTGCCTATGCTTATTATTTCATCCAAGGCATTGATGAAGATTAATCTTTATTACCCTAGGCTACATACTCTTTGTTGCCAAAACCTAGCTGTTCTGATCTCAATAGTCTTCTTCTCTTGGGGCCACTCCAACCCTCTCCTATGATGAAGAGAATAGAAAAGAAGAGGAAGGAAGGGAACAGGAGAGGAGGGGAAGGAGAAGGGAAAGGGGAAGGGGGGAGAGATATTATAAAAATATAATTTTAATTTATAAGGTCAAAGCAAAGGCAAAGGTTCATGGCAGTAGGCATGAAAATGATTCCACATCTTGCAGTCTCTGCCACCACTCTTCCAGTCCTCTTTCATGGAAAGCAGTGGAAATTATCTTGTGGAAGTTGTAAAAGAAATGCCAATCACCCTACGGAACTATCCCACCTGCACCCTTTTTATGGGGATCTGTCTGGGCATTTTACTCAAATTAGTGGATGTTTTCATAAAGTCTTCTGCCAGGAGACACATAGCCATTCTGGCAGTGAAGATGGTAATTACAGTGCTTTACCCATTTTCTAGCTCTTTTTACAGACTTTGTTCCAGTGCAAAGACACCATCTGTATTTCTTTTTCCACAATGCTATGTGCATAAATATGAAACTGAATAATCATGATGAAGTCCACAAACCATGTCCACCTGGGCAACAAGCACTGCAGTCTGGTATTAGAGGGTTTATACCATTCTGTGTAGGCTATGTGTAGTAACTACAAGGCTGAGGTAATTAATTGGTGACTAAAATATTCATCCCTTTATTATTCCTAAATGGATTTGCAACAGCAAAGCTTAAAGATTAAGCTTAGGCCAGTTCTTATCTGGCCCAGAATGCAACTGTGATCTGCAACTCAGTGAGGTCTGCTCTTGGACATGAGCTGGAGTTTTTCCAGCCAGCAGACAAGGACACGTAGAAACAAAGCTCAAAGACTGGCTTTGAACTGTAGCACAGTACCATTAAAACAAGAGACACCATCTGACAGAAAAGAAGTGGTAACAGGAGCATGGAAAGAAACTAAGCCTTACAGGACAGAAAATAACAAGGATTTCATCTCCTTACTGTGCCTGCAGTGTTTGTAGCTGCATGGTCAGATGCTGCTCTGCTTTATTCCACTGCAACATTTTGAAAACTGTAACTGCTCTATCCTGTGGTGTGTGTATGCAATGTGGATATGGGAGCTGAGGAGGGAGTGTGTGACAAGGAGCACCTTTTTCATTTCTCCTAATGTTTCTCATCCTGTTCCTAGTGTTCAGTGAGCTGTGGAGAAGGCACGCAGAGTCGAAATGCTATTTGCAGAAAGATGCTGAAAACCGGGGGCTTTGTTATCATCAATTCCTCACTCTGCCTCCCTTTGCCATTCTCATCCTTGATCAGGCCCTGTTCACTAGGCCTCTGTGCACGTAAGTGGAAAAGGTGTTTGGCAGTGTCTGGGGAAAAGGGACTGGAAGTGCTTCACTAAGAAATCCATGCTATTTCCTGCTTCACAGCCTACTTTCACACTAGTATTACTCAGTCTTGTGGAGTGGGTTTTTCTGTCTGTAAATAAATCAAGCCAGTAGAGGAGTGCTACAGATTTCACTAATGGAGCTGGATATGAGCCAGTGTGCTGGAAGGGAATACTAGTTTCTGGAAGAACTGGCTCAACATTCTGACCAAAATCTAGATCTGAATTTCACATCTGGAATGTAGAGGCTCAGAGATACAGCGCAGCAGCTGAAGGGCTGGAGCAAATAAACTGTCTGCTAGAACAGCTGCAAGGAAAATGGTTGGTAAGGGATTTTGCCAATGATCATTCAGAAACCTATTATTTCATTATGTCACTCCAAATCATCTATGACCTGAGATTTCAAATGAACCATGCAACACAAGTTAGATGTATTTTATGTTGGCAGTTCATGCATTTGTTTTTGCCCATCACAAGTCCCCCTCTATACTCTTGCCTAGTTTGCAGTAAGCCAGGTGGATATGTGAAAGTCAGCCTAGCTTCAGCTTGCTTCTGAAACTTCTGAATGTTGGGTACGTAGGGAGAAAAGAAGATCTGATGTTTAGAACTAAAGCTTGGACCAAATTTTGCATGGTATTTCCTAATAATATGCCTATGCAGCTGAATTTAGTGCTTCATAATAAAGATCTCTGACACAGAGTTCAGGAAACGGAAGGACATGCTGAACTAGTGAACTTTAATAGTATTTACCACGTTTTTAAGCCTAGCCCAGAGAATTTTTTTCTGTCCAACATTACTCCTTGAGGTAGCAAGTCTTTCATTGTTCCTTACTGTTGTGAGCTGCAAGATCACATTGTCTTTGAAGGTTTGGATGTTAAACACTTGTCTATTCAGTGCATTTCTTAAATAACAGTCTTTGTTTAAGTACTTTAACAATAACTATGTTTCCACTGAAGTTTTCTCTCTCCTATAAAGCTTCTATCCCTGCCTATTTGGTTTCTGCATATACTCTAGGCTATTTTCACATTCCTGAAGTGTGTCTTGTTATTCCTCTTATTTTGATTGTTCTAGTTTAATGTTCAGCAGCTGGTGTCCGGTTTCTTCCATTACTGTGTAATGGGTCAAATGCTGCCTACAACAATGTAAGCTACTTGTTTTGTCACATACTAATTATATAATGATATTTCAGGACGCAACAGACCGGCTCATAAGCAAAGCCCCCATATTATGGCTGTAAAGCAAGTTTACATCCAGACAAGGAAGCAGAAGAAACTGCACTTCATTGTGGGTGGATATGCCTACCTGCTGCCCAAAACTTCTGTTATTCTCCGATGCCCTACCAGGAGGTTCCGGAAATCAATGATCACTTGGGAGAAGGATGACAAGAGGCTTGTCAGTTCAGCTCATATCACCATTGCACCCTACGGGTACATGAAAATCCATCATCTGAAGCCTTCAGACACTGGGACATATACCTGCACAGCAGGGCCAGCCCGGGAGCATTTCATAATTAAACTGATTGGAAGCAACAAAAGGATCATTGCTGGGCAGCCAGCTGGTATTAGGGAGGAAGAAGTCATGAGAAAGGCCAGCTTAAATGACGCCTTGCGAACTGAGGATAAACATCTCAATGGGATTTTCTTCAATGGTAGCAAGGCTGAAAAGCGAGGGCACCTTGCTAACACCAGCAGATGGTATGACAATATTGTCTCGAGGCTGCTACAGCTCAGAGGCTGGCCGGTGGAAAATTTGGAGTCCTGGGAAGCCCAGGAGTCTGTGGAGAGAAACACATCCTCAGAAGAGGACCAGAGCCGGGAGCATAGCCTGCCATTTACTATGGTCACAGAGCAGAAACGCTTGGATGATATCATAAGGAATTTGTCTCAACAGCCTGAGGAGCTTAAAGATATCTACACTGAACATCTTGTTGTGCATCTGGCTCATGAGGTTTTCAAGAGCTACTTGGACCACCAGGAATCTGTCCTCAAAGCATCAAGGCAAAAAGTTGATTCAGCCTCAGTGGAGTACCCTCACCACAGACGTGTTTCTGGATTTACCAGCTCCCTGAGGACATCATCTGCTGAAATATTTATTCCCACCTCTGTAGACCTGGCAAATGGCTTGCACAGGCCTCACCAAAAGCCTGCCATCCTCCGAAAGATTTCAGCAGCACAACAACTTTCTGCTTCAGAGGTTGTCACCCACCTGGGACAGACAGTGGTCCTAGCAAGTGGCACACTGAGTGTGTTGCTTCACTGTGAAGCAGTGGGAAACCCAAAGCCCACCATCAGCTGGGCTAAGAATGGAGAGGAAGTGAAATACAATGATAGGTAAAGCATGTTATTTAACTTTTAAGAAAATAATTGATATTTTGGCTCGTCACTTTCCTGGTGTTTCTGCCTGTCAGTCCTGTGGACCAAACCATGTTTTGCTGTAGTCTGATTTCATAACAGAAAGAAGGGCAAGTGCATATGAATTGGTAAATGGGTTAAACAGAGCACTGTAAATCTTCAGCAAGGTCTGGATGCTGGGTCAGACTGGCGCAGCAGACAGAACCTTACTTCTGTTTGAGTAAGTAAAAAAGAAGGGATTGTAAAGTACTAAAAGGACATAAGTGCCTAATACAATCAACAGAGCACTCTGTATCCAGAGACTGGGAGTCAAATTAGTTTACTTCCCAATCTGAAGGCAGAGATTTTTGCTATGAAGATTGATATAGAGATATGAAAACTGGTCATTGGTTGTTGCTATTATCCTCTGTTGGAGCTGAATTTGCATTTGTCCTAGTGCTACAGGAAGGCTTGACAGACATGGTTGTGGTAAGAAAAGATGGAGGAGATGAGGCTTTTGCCTTCCACATATATATCCAAGCATTAAATTGCCCCAGGATAAGCCTAAAAGGGTATTACCATCACCATTTACTGTGTATGTTCTGATGAAGGCTGTAAATTGTGGAACCCTACATCATTGCTGTTTGCAGCTTTGCTGTCATCTCAACAGACGGATCATTTGGCATTTGTCTTCTCATGTGAATTGGTGAATCCTCACCTGTTTAAATTCCAAAATGCTGGTCCCAGGTGTAACTTGAAAAGTTGACATAACAAAATGCTTTTATCAGTATACCACAAAAATTATGCTGTTTTTCCTTCAGGTATACTTTACTTTCTGATCCCTCCACATTATTTGTTTGTGTGGAAGACCACACAGAAAGAGGTTATTTTCAGTAAAAGTTATATGTTTAACTGTGTTGATAACATACATTTACATTTTTCTCATGTATATGCTTAGGATTTTATATTTTGTTCTATAATGTGAAAAATCATTATATAAGAACAGGAAAAGACTGTAGTAGGCAGTAATAATGAGCAACACAGTACAACAAAGTTGTCCAGGGATCTGCTAGCAACTCCTTCTGCACAAGATACTGACCTCAGCTAAGACATATACATTTAGTCATAAGGTCATGAGAAATGATGGAGTCAAGACAAAAATTAATTTCCAGTGTGGTGCCCTTGGATCATCCAGTAGAGTCTTGATTTAGGTAAAATTGCCCCTTCTATACAGTTATGAAATTAGTTTCTTAGCTCCTTCTTTATTTTGACTATTGAATCAATGAAAAAGTAATTGCTTTCTATAATGATCTGAGTTTCCTGGTTCTTGCCTCTCTGTCTGAAGGCTAAGTATATTAAATTTGACACAAAAAAAAAAAAATAAAGGTAACTTTTGAAGGGGTAGAGGTCACTGAGAACAAGAATGTACCTCTGGTGGAAATCACATACAGGATATATTCCTGTGAAAATATCTGTAGGTCACCCCAAGTGGTGGCCTACAAGTTTCATATATAAATTTTCATCTAGTGGTTATATCCCATTAGAATTGGGCCATTAAGTTGAGGATTTTTCTTTACTTGAAATGACTGTAATTTCTGTGGCATCCATGAAAGGGAAGGGATGTTACATGAAGTTGACATATGAGGAGTGCTGGACACTACAGTCATGAGAAATTGGAAAGTTTATTTCACACCCTGTAATCTCCCATGGTATCACAACATATAGATTAATTTAGCTGAAGTAAGAGACACTTACATGATTCCTGAAGTTTTAGTTCAGATTTTTTAATATATAATTTCACAATTCCTTTTCAATATCTTTTTCTTTCCTGTCCAGTTTGGCTGAAATAGCCTTAAATGTTGTGTTTTGTTTATGAATTATCAGTCAGCTGTGTGCTCAAAATTGCTACCAGAAAGTCTGGGGAAAGTATTATTTCTTTTCCAGTTAGTGGCATAAGCCATTGAAACTTTTCTTTAAATATTGAGGCAGTTTCTGCTTTATGAACTTCCTTCTGTACTCATCATTCATAGCTCCCCCAGGCTGGTGTGTGTGGGAAGAAATGACCATGCTCTGAGCTTCAGGTACAACTCAACACCTATATCTTTGGAGCTAACAGAAGTTTAGAAATCGTGGTGTGTAAAAAAAATTGTTTTGTGGATTTTTTGCTGGGTCATTTAAGATCAGTATTCTGGTTTTGGCTCAGAATGCTCTTGCTGCCGTCAGTCAGCTGTGTCAATGGAAGCTGCAGTTTAAGCAGACTTAGAGAGTACTGCTGTAAACTGCAAGGCCACAGATGTAAATATGTGGTGATGTCTGGTATGTTTGAACTGTCCTTCAGCTCTGCAGTTTGTTTTCTTTGTATTCAATTCTCCATTGAATGGAGAAAAGGACTTTCCAACCCACCTCTGTCTTAATGGGAATAAGGAAATAAATAGAGGTGGGCTTTCCTGTACCAGTATCAGAGACAGACACTTCTGCTGAGAATGGCCAGAGAGTAATGCCGAAGTTCCTCAGGTCACACCCTGCTGAATGTACTGAGATTTCAGAAGTACTTGGTGGGTATTGCAATTCTTATAGACTGCCGGTTTCAGGTCGGCTACCTGTTTTGTATATACAAACCACTGAGATAAAGGCATTCACTTTTATACATTGTGGCCGTGGATTTTGTCTGAGCCAGTGATGTCCAATGTATGGCTTTCTTCTCATTGCCCCATTCCATGAGCTGTTTGATCCACCTAAAAGTATGACTCCTACTGCATGGCTATTCTTGCAAAAATTATTTTTCTTTGACTTAAGTCTCGGTACAGTCACAAAAAGATATAACATAGGGCCCCCAAAAGTGCTTGTTTTTAGTTACTCAGTAGAATGAAAGCATATGACACAAATAGCTGCAACAGTTGAAAATATCTGTGGTTCCAGTAAAAGATCCCCAACTTGTGTCTGTCTATTCATCCTGAGTGCTTATTTACAGAAAATTCCACAGTCTCTACTAAGGTTAAAGAGTCAAGTTAACACCAACAGGGGTTCTGAATGCCATTTGTGAGCCTACTAGTATCCATACCAAAGTTTTTTGACTGCTGTATACGTTGTTAAATGTTTTGTTTTAAAGAAAATTCAGATTAAATCCCTTAGGAATCAGTTTTAATAGTGAAAAATCTTTGAGGAATTTATGCATTGTTTAATACGCCCTGCAAGTATGCTGCAATTTCTGTCACTGGGGATCCATTGGTGCTTGATAATTCAACTTCTCTAAAACAGAAATAAATTTTATAAAAGGACATGAAGCAGCATGTGAACAGTAAGTGGTATGGAGTTAGGTGTTTGCGAGGTGTTTGTTAGGTGTTTGTCTGATTTAGTCATTGATATATGTCCTGCAAAATATGTTTTTGTCTTGGAGCAATGCAGTGTGGAGCAACTGAGATGACAGTGATTAAATAGTAAGCTGTATTATTTTCAGTCCATAAATGAGATTCTGAAGACATGCTGGTGACACAAAGAATTGCTACAGCTGGCTGGGGTTTTTTCCAGCCCTGACAAGCAACTCAACACCTAACAAAAATAGCAATCTATGAGCAAATAGGGAATTCAGCCAAAATAATTCTATACAATGAGGAATGATAAAGGATCTGCTTTCAAGAAAAGCACCTATGCCAAATTGGGATGCACAAATAACAGAATTATTGAAAAGAAGAGGACATTACGTTTGTTTCTGGAGAAGGACATTAAAACTTGAGTTGAGAGAATAGGAGGATAGAGCTATGTTGGAGTTTATTTTTTTTTTTTAATACAAATATCTACCTGGACTACCTTTATTTTTAAAATATTTGTGCTGGATCTTGAGGTGACAGAGACAGGTTTATGTCAAGAGAGATGATAATAACAAATAAATTATGCATCCTTGTGTTTTATAAGGTGCAATATTAGGCAAGATCTTTCCTCAGCCTGAAGATGTCAGAAACATTAATTAAAACTATTTTAGGGGCCTTGTCTTGTAAGCATTAGTTTGGAGCAGACCGAAGATCTGCCTACATACTCTATTTGCAGACATGCAGACAGAATACACAGAACTTTTAAATGTTACAGGCTGTTATAATTTGGGACGACTTCTGAAGATTTAATGAATTTCATGTAATGATTGAAGCAGGCGGTGTAAAACTAAAAATTTATGTGTGAGATACAGATAGATGCATGCGAACATTAGTTCTGCAAATAAAAAAATCTGTTATTTGCTGTCACTGTTAGCAGTGACTATCTAGTCCGCAATGCTTATGACTAAGAGGCAAGAAAAACATGCTTGACAGCAAAAGTGGGAAGGGAATTATTTCAGCCATTGGTGTTTTTTTAGCTGTGAAAGCACAGATGCAATTTTAGAAGTATTAATGTTTGTTTTGCAAAAGTGCATTTTTTCTAAGCATCTACAGAACTTGTTTAAAAACAGGCATCTCTTTTATTGGTAATGACTATTTTTCTTATTACTCACAAAAGGGTAAAAAAATAATGTTAACTCTGGAGTTTTTTTCCTGTAATAGATTTTGCTGGGTGGCCCTAATCTGGTTTGGTTTAGAGATCTACCACCCACAGTGTAGCTTATTCGTCCATGAGACAACAGTTTTTATTGTGGTGATGGGAGTGTAGAAAAACTCATCAATTCCAGGATCTGTGAGCAGATTTCTATCCCATGCGTTTAACAGACATATCCCTCCCCCAATTTCACCCTTGCCACCCCCTATCAATCACAGCCTCAATTAAGATTTTACAAGCGACAAATGCTGAAAGTTGTTGAGAAGAATAGTAGATTTTATCTACAGTTTCAGCTGAAAAGTCAGAGAAAGGAGCAACAATCACAAGGCACGATGTGATGAAAGCCAAGAGTACATAAGCACAAACCCCTGGACTGAATTCTTGCTGAAATAGGTGTATACTGGTGACACAGTGTCCGATTTCGGGGGAAAGCTTAGCCGGGCTCGCTCACTTTGTCCCTCGGGGCTGTGCCACCGCGTGGCCGCTCCCTGCCCAGTCACCGGCCGGCAAGGGTAGCAGTGCAGCCAGAGGGTGGCCAACAGGTCTGACTGCAGACAGATGGACTGGAGCGCCAAGGGTCAAGACAAAGGAGCAGGAAGGGTCCTTTGTATACAACTCTAAGAGTATTCTGAAGGGGACAAAGTACCTCTGAAAGGGTGCAGTGACAGAAGAACCAAGAACCGTACAATGTTATAATTTATCAAGGGAGGAGGTCTCAGGGGAGGAGACAACACAGTAACCAACCAGGGGAGAAAGGAGAAGGAGCACAAGGCAGGATCACATTGCCTCAGAACCAATGAGGGGTACACGGGGAGAAGAACACTCTCCCAGAACCTATAGGAATCCAGGGATTACAGAGATGACACAGAGGGTTCTAGAAGGAGAGGTTGGGATTCCACTTAAATGACAAGGCAGAGGGGCAGGGCTACAATGCTAGACACAGAAGGATAGGGAATTAGGGGTAGGTATTTGCACTAACAGACAGGAAAGGGGGGGAAACAACATTGGGATAGACCAGCTGTGAGGGGGTTGCTAGGAACAAACCATTTAAACATATTGACTGCATTACAACAATAACCAAAAGGATTATCACAACAAAAATACACCACCACATCTCTCCCTTTTTTGTTCTGTTTTCTTTGAGGAGCTGTGGGGAGGAATTGTAGGCTTCAAACTTGGGTCTCTTTCTACCACTGTTGTGGTGGGGGACACCTCCAGTGGACAGTCTTTCTTGATGAAACTCTTCTAGTGGTGTTAACGACTGCAGAAAGAAGGAGAACTAAAACAACCCATAAAATGTCTTTCACAATTAAGGACACCCGCCCCGATAGTCCCCAGTTCTTAAATAGGTTTTGGAACCAGTCTCTGGTCTCTTCCTTGATGGTGTGCATCATGTCCTTAATTTTGTTGATTTAGGCGTGGATATTCTGGCTTTTCTCTGTGATGTTAAAGCGACAGAGTCTTTCACACTCTTCGCATCTGTGCCTGTGTACAAGAAGAATTTGAAGTCTATGGCTGCGTAATTTTGTAGTGTCACCCACCTGGTTGCTTCCTCATTCTCTAGGAGGTCGCTGAGAGCAGGACCTCCTAGAGCAAGTCTCAGGAGGTCAAGTTGGCCTGTTTCGTCCCCCCAGCACTCTAGGTGGCCCAATTCACCTAGCGCTTTTGCTGCCGCTACCCACGGTAAAAAGATGGAGACGGCAGCTCTTTTTGGAAGTGACCAATGGACAATTTCAGAGTAGCGATGCTCGTCAGATTCTTTAATGCTATGTTTTTGGATTGCCAAATGGTTAGATTTATACTGCCAGTTTAAAATTTGTGTTTGGTTTGGTGAAAACAGGGACAGGTGTCCAATGGTAGACGTGCCTCCTATTAGATGACAGGGGATTCCCGCCCAGGCCCTTTGCCCACAAATTAAGATGACACCTTTTGGCAGCTTGAGCAGTAACTGATTTTCACTTGGTGGGATATTCAGGTGTGTGATGGATTTATACCATTTCGCTGTCTGAAACTCTTTTTTATGGATCTTAACAGAAGTATAAGACTCGGGGTAATAAGGGGATTTAAAAATGAATTGAACACAATAGGGTGCAACAGAGGAACCAAGGAGTTCAAATTCAATGGGCTCTTTCTTGAATTTGGGTAACTTAGAAGACCACTTACGCCACAACACTAAAGGGTTTGTAATAGGAACATAACATCGATAAATGAGGGGAGGATTTTTATTGATTTCATTAGTGAGGGCCCTGAGCTGAGTTGGATACTGATTAAAGGAAAAGGGAATCCCCACACCAGGCTCACTGACACTGAGTCATCCACAGCAGCCATGGACAGACATAGATGGTCCCATTGAAGTGCACAGTCAAGGGTAACCCAGATGTTTTGCTTTGGCTGCGGGACAATCCACGCCTCTGGGGACTGGCCCAGCAGCATCAGGAGCCACAGATGTCTCCACATTTTGAAGACTGGAATCGATGTTGCTTAAAGAAAAGAAAAATAACATATGAGCAACTCAATGCAAACTTTCAGTAATTACGATATAAAGAAAGTGTAAAATTCATGATTCCTCCCCTTCCTTTTGCCTTTTACAATTTGAGACCACTGATATGTCAGTGGGATCATTTGAAGGGGGAGGTGTGGTTGTGTTGCCGTCCTTGCCCCTGGATGGAATATGGGGCTTGACATACTTGCATGGGATCCACCTAAGGCCTGAGGGAATGGACACGCAAGTGTATCCACACCCCCAGTTTATTAATTCAAAAGGCCCTCTGGTCTCACACATCTCTGGATCTTTCACCATGACTGGCAGCCACTCTCTGAATTCTAGCATCTTATTTTGATGGACATGTCTTATTATCAGGGAGTTCAGGTTCTCAAAGGAGCAATTCAAGAAATTTATGGTGAACAGCACCTTTGAGATCCTGATATACAGGGATATTATCTTAACGTCCTCTCTCTGATGTTGTAACATTTTCTTCAGATTCTGATGAGCTCGTTCTATTATTGCTTGGCTGGTGGGGGAGTATGGAATCCCCATCCGATGTTGAACCCCCCATTCCAACAGGAAATCACCAAACGCGCTGGAGGTATAGACCAGCCCATTGTCTGTTTTAATTACCCTAGGATCCCCAGAGTGGAGAAGGCTTGCACTAGGTGTTTTTGTGCATCTCTGGCCTTCTCCTCTGTGTGGGCTGAGGCGTAGACCGCACTGGAGAAAGTGTCCACTGAAACATACACATACTTAAGTCTTCCAAACTGGGGAATGTGGGTGATGTTTGTCTGCCACACCTCGCAACTCTGGAGTCCTCTGGGGTTCACCCCTGCCCCCATAGATGGTAATGAGGACTCCTGGCAGTTGGGGCATGTGGCCCCAATCACTCTGGCCTGGTCACGCCTAAGATGGAACTGACAGGCCAGACCAGCCACATTTTGATGGAATTGCTGATGGCTAAGTTTGGCCTGATGGAAGACGTTACCTTGGCCAACCAGCTGCAGTGGGATGGCCAGGGCGTCAGCTCTTTGATTGCCCTCTGCAATGAAACTGGGGAAGTCAGAGTGCGATCTCACGTGCATTATGTAAAATGGTTGCTCTCAGCAGGAAACCAACTGTGCAAGTTTTCAGAGCAACCTAAAAACCACTGGGTTCGAGACCTCTCTCAGCACTGTGTGCTCTGTCCTAGATACTACCCCCGCAATACAAGCTGAATCAGTGACAATATTGATTGGCTCTGTGAATCTTTCAAAGACCCTGACAACTGCATCCAACTCAGCTACTTCAGGGGAGCCCTCAACAATCTTAACCTCGGCTTTCTACTGCTGAGTTTGGGGGTCTTTCCAAGTCATTACTGACTTGTGAGAACTCTCGGACGTGTTGGTGAAAACTGTGAGGGCATTAAGAGTCTTATGGCTTTGTTTCTCTTTTGGGACCAAATTCTGTGTTAAACAATTTGTGGCCCAGATTACAGATGGGTAATTTCCCAGGGTAGCTATCAAGGGTGAATTGTAGATTTTTGTTATCTCTTAACAGTTGTTCTGAAGTCTCGTTGGTCAGTTTCACAGTGGACAGCTTGATAGGTACATGAATACACGTGAAATCACACCCTGCTAACAATCACATGCATGCCCTAACTTTGCTTATTAGCTGGACCATCAGCTCTTGTGGCCATGTGATGCTCTTGGACAACTGATGGCTGAGGAACACCCACTCTGCGGTTAAGAGAAGGTCCCTCTGACGTTTGTCCCACTGAAAAATCAAGCCATTCAAGTGTGGCAGCTTTCCCAGGATGATAAAATTAAATGGAACCTCCAGCCAGCAGCTATGGGCCTGCTGACTTTCCCAGTACATCTTTTGCCTCCTGCGTCAGAATCCTCGGGGCATCCATCTCCTCCCCCACTTTCAGTAAGTTGAAAAGAGAAGATAGATCTCCCGTGGTAAGCCCCAGCCAGGGCCTGACCCACTTCAAAGACCCACACAACTGATGGAGATCCGGTAGGGTCTTGGGCTTGTCACTGATCACCGGCCTCTGTGGTGTTGGTGATTATTCAGCTGGTGATCTCAAGACCAAGATACCTCCAGGGTGGCAGTCTCTGCACTTCTTGTTGAACCTCAAATCCTGCCACTGACAAAGCAATAACAGTGTCATCAAGAACCTGCGTAAGTATGTTGCCGTTGGGGGCACACACTAGCGCATCATCCATATAATGGTAGATGATGCACTCCCCTGCTCTGGTATGCACTGGGGATAGGATTCTCGTGACATACCACTGGCAGGCGGAAGGGGAGTTCTCCATCCCTTAGGGAAGAACATGCCAGTGGTAGCGCCTCATGGGAGCCTCTCAGTTGATGGAAGGAACCGAGAACGCAAAACGTGGGACATTGGCTGGGTGTAGAGGAATTTGTAAGAAACAATCTTTGATATCAATTACCGCCAATTTCTAGTCTTGCGGGAGCATTGAGAGGGATGGCATCCCTGGTTGGAGAGACCCCGTGTCTTCAATGGCTTATTTTTTCAGATCACAAAGGAGACACCACTTGTCTTTCCCCAACTTTTTTGATAATGAATACCAGGGAATTCCAAGGGCTGTTCATTTCTATGACGTTACTTTTCCCTAGCTGCTCCTCCACGAGCTGAGTAAGTGCACTTAATTTCTGCTTGCTCAGCGGCCACTAATCTACCCAGACAGGTGTATCAGTGAGCAAATTCAGTTTCTGCACAGGGCGCTTTTCATAGGTGGCCGCACTCAAAAAACCTGGGGAGTCTCAGGGATCTCAAGCCTGACTCCCCACCGGGACATGGTGTCTCTCCCCCACAGGGTGAATTTGGAATTTAACACAAATGGGCGTACTTGAGCCAGTTGCCCATTGGGTCCTGTAATTTGTACAATGCTCTTAGACTGCTCTGCCAATTGAATTCCCCCTACACTTTGAACCCCACTTGCCACATCTTGCAGCTCCCAGTGTGATGGCCATTTGTGCAGAGGAATGACCGTCACATCCGCCCCTATGTCCATCATCACTTGTAGTTGGATAGAATGCCCCCTACTCTTAAGGCTGCACCAAATGAGGGGCTTGTCCTCTCCCACTGCCTCGGTGTAATAAACTGAAAGGTCCAGGTCATCGATTAGCTGTTGAGGCAGTGGAATGGCCTGAGCTATGACCTGGCCTTTCGACAGGAAGAGGGGGTGATGGACACAACGTGCTAGGAGAACGAGATGCCCCAGAGTAGGTGGTATTACTCCCAGTGCAATCTCGATCTCAGGGGAGTGTGTTTCAAGTCCCCTATGACAAGGTACTTACAACCCCACCAGTAGAGACCCGTGACCTTTTGACAAAGCGCAGTGTCCTGTCCTGGGTCTATGTGCATTTCGTGCCACTCCACTAGAGAAAACATCATAGATCGGGTTAATTCAAGCCTGAATGGCTCTGTCGTGTCCTGGGAAGTGAAAAAACCAGAGGGGCCATCATTAAGGTCTTCACTGACAACCACCTTGCGCTCTGCCCCATTTGTATTCTGCATAGGGCAGGTCTGTGCTCCCACACTAGTTTTTTGGAGGGTTGTTTCGTCCCCCTCCTCCTCCTCCCCCTCCCCTCCTCAGTGGTACTGGAGGAGCCTTCCCTAAAAACGGACAGTCCCAAACCTCATGTCCTTGCTGCTTGCAATGGAAGCAGTAGTATTTCCTTGGTGGAGGGGCTGGTGGAATGGCATCCATAACTGCAGCTGTCTTTTCTTTGATGGTAACTCCCTTCTGCTGTTCCACTGGTCTTGCCCTCACTTTCTTAGGACACTCTTCCATAATAATATCTAATGAGGGTGGTGGTGTCGAGGGAAGGGCAAGGATGATCTTTCTGCACTCCTCATTGGCATTTTACCATGACCACTTACAGGATGCTTTCCTCTTGGGTTTCTGGTTTGGCCACCTTCCACTCAACAAGAGCCCTGACCCTGTCTACAAAATCTAGAAAGGTCTCATCAGCCCATTGTTTCAAAGACTTAAAACTCGGCAAGGGTTCTTTTGTTGGCATAGTTTGGAATGCCTTTTCAGCAGCTTTCTTTATACTGTCAAGGGATTTTTTTGGCCTGCTTCTGAGCCAGCGCCCAGTCACCCTGTCCGACTAGATGACTTACTGTGATGGGATTGTCATCTAAATCAGTTGCCGTTTCAGTGTTGTCCCAAAGCTCAGGAAGAAGGTCGACAAGCAGTCTCTTCCAGGCCTTGAGCCACAGCCGATACTCAGATGGTGTGAGCAGGCTGGAAAAGATTTCTTTTAGATCACTCGGGACTAAGGTGTTTGCTGATAACATTATTCTTAGGAGGCCTTTGAAATATTCACTGTGCCGGCCAACCTCCTTCTGAGTCTTGTACAACTCTTTGATGTTCTGGTAGAAGAAAGACACCCACTTGGGATGCCTCCTGCTACCATCATAAGTTACTGGGGGGGCAAAGATAACATCACTCTCATTGTTCCACTCTCGGTTTCCCACTGCCTCACCCCCAGCCCCCATGTCACCATAGCTACTGGAAGGACGAGCATGGGAAACCAGAAGGGAGTGGGGCTGGCAGCAGAACCTGGAGGCAAAGCCAGGACTGGTTTGGGTGGAGCAACTGAAGGAGGTGGGAATTGGGGATGGAACTTCCGGAGGAGAAGCACTGGGAGGACCCATGGGCAGAGCCAAATTGAGTGACACCAAGGAATGGAAGGAGTCAGGAACATAGGAGGTGTCTGGGGACAGGAAGGGGCAGGTTTGAGGGAATGGGACAGGGAGAAAAGGTTTGTGAGAAGAAACACAAGTGGGGAGCCACTTCATGTGGTGACTGCCATCTTGTGTTCCTTTTTCAGGGTTCAGGAAGGTGCCATCTTGGAGACAAACCGGGGGTTTTATAACTGGGGAGGTGGATGAGACTACAGGGACTGGGGAAGGATCCCTGACAGTGGGGCCAACACTGTCAGGGCAGAGGTACTGAAAAAGTCGTGGGGAACCAGGGAGACAATCCATGACTTGGGGGCTGCCCTGTGCCTTCTCTGGGCAGTTTGCTCCCCCTAGTCTACCCAGTATGGAACAAGGGGGATCAGGAACAGGGGATGAGGGACAAGAGGTTTTGGGGTGAACTGGGGATGATCTGCTTGATTGTTTCTCCACTTTCCTTCTAAGATCTTTTGTAATTGACTGCATTTTAACAAAAAGATGGAAAAATTCATCCCCCAACAAGTTGCCCTCTTTAGTTTTTATTGTGAGCTTGGCTCCCACTCCATTCGAAAATGCAACCATCTTAACATCTTGGGGGGTCACATTTGGAAAATGGATAAACAACCATCTTATAAATCTCTTCAACTGACCCTTAGAAAACACCATTCCCCCACCCTCCAGGGAACCCACAACTTGGAGATAAACTTCCTGCTGTCGGGTTGACATTCTGGCACCCATGCTGCCAACACAACCTTTTCCACTCAACTCCCAAGGCAAAAAGGAAAAAACTAAAGAAAAAGGGTGCAAGGAATTGTCGGGGGTGGGATGCCAACGCAGTGCACCACACTTCCCCTAACCCGGGAATGCACCCACACCCAGCATGCGAGCACTCGGCCAGGTCTGTCCCAGCTGCCAGGATACTCACCAATCCAACAATCTTCAGAAAAAAGGACCCTGGGAATGGTCCTTGCCCAGAAAGGGGTCCTTCTTACGTCCCCCACAATGCGTAGAAGGTTATCCCTTCCTCCCCTGGGAGCCGCAGTGACCAGAAAGTGGGCAAGCTCCTCAGGGGTGCTGACAATCCAATGAGCTTTACAACCCCAACACATTGGGTCTGGGAAACAGCTCTTGTGTGGGGTCTGGCCACAAGAGGGAAGGCCGCACGTTGGATGCCAAGCTGACGCAGTGTCCAGTTTCGGGGGGAAAGCTTAGCCGGGCTCGCTCACTTTGTCCCTGGGGGCTGTGCCACCGCGTGGCCGCTCCCTGCCCAGTCACCGGCCGGCAAGGGTAGCAGTGCAGCCAGAGGGTGGCCAACAGGTCTGACTGCAGACAGATGGACTGGAGCGCCAAGGGTCAAGACAAAGGAGCAGGAAGGGTCCTTTGTATACAACTCTAAGAGGCTTTGGACAAAGTACCTCTGAAAGGGTGCAGTGACAGAAGAACCAAGAACAGTACAATGTTACAATTTATCAAGGGAGGAGGTCTTAGGGGAGGAGACAACACAGTAACCAACCAGGAGAGAAAGGAGAAGGAGCACAAGGCAGGATCACATTGCCTCAGAACCAATGAGGGGTACATGGGGAGAAGAACACTCTCCCAGAACCTATAAGGAATCCAGGGATTACAGAGATGACACAGAGGGTTCTAGAAGGAGAGGTTGGGATTCCACTTAAATGACAAGGCAGAGGGGCAGGGCTACAATGCTAGACACAGAAGGATAGGGAATTAGGGGTAGGTATTTGCACTAACAGACAGGAAAGGGGGGGAAACAACATTGGGATAGACCAACTGTGAGGGGGTTGCTAGGAATGAACCGTTAAATACAAACATATTGAATACAAACATATTGACTACATTACAACAATAACCAAAAGGATTATCACAACAAAAATGCACCACCATATACCAGTGCCTTATGAGTTATACCACTGCAAAACCAGACAGTGAAAAGTAGCAGTTCATAAGAGCACTAAGACCATTTTAATTCCATTTAACTATAGGCAGTACACTGAGCTTGTGGTAGTCGTCTCTTACTGGCAGAGGAAAGAAACAGTGGGTTCAGCCCAAGGAGGAGCTGAGAACTCCTCTGTGTCTTTACTGACTGTTAGGGAAGAATCAAGACTACTGAGTTTGTACAAGCTGCCCATCAATAAAAGAATCTGAACCTATTTCAAGGTTTAATACTGACCCTGTGGTTCACTTCCACTTCACTTCTTTCTGCATAGCTTCAGCATGTTTCATGATTTTTCCCTTGCAATAATTTGGCTTTTTCTTACTGTTGTTATTCCTGTGCTGCAGAACTGGAAGACAGCAATGCTGGGAAACTCATTCAGCATTATGCAGAAGTGGTACAGCAGAGGAAGTTTCACTGGGCAGATGTCCTAATTATTCAGCAATCTTTCTTTAATACACATATGAGCAGTAGAGGATCTGGGAATGAGACTAAAATTTAGTTTAAGTAATCACAACTTACAGTCTCAATGTAAGAATTTAAATTTCTTGATAGATTTTTAAATTTAACTTAAAGGCCTGATCTATAAAAAGTATTACCTAAGCCTAAAAATTTGCAGTAAATATGTTCATGTTCACATGGACTGAGAGACTATTACATTTTTCTTTCTGCTTTATGCCAGGTTGCTCCTTCAGCCTGATGACTCCTTGCAGATTCTAGCACCTGTGGAAGCTGATGTGGGATTCTATGCTTGCAATGCATCCAATGCCCTGGGATCTGACTCTGTCTCCATTGCTGTCACCCTAGCAGGTAATAGTTTAATCTCTATGATTGCAGGATGGTCCATGTTACTTGTGTGAATCTGGACAGAAGTTGCTTGTGGGGGAACAGATGGCTGCTAAAGCTATGTAAAATGCATCAACAGAAGTACACTGGAGAAAAAACAGGGTGTGAGCTCTGCAAAAACCTGAGGCTTTCATTGTGAGGCTTATTTGTCTCTGCAAGACATCAATGTCTTTTCTCACTTGCATCTGACATGCTCTTAAAACAGTGCTTATCCTGGTTATTTGCAGCCTATAGGGACAGTGCAGTCCAAGCCTCCCAACTTCTGTGCTTCATTTTAAACCTAACACTGATCTCTCCAAGTATAACAGATGGATTGCAGAAGTTACTCAGGTGTACATTAGGCAAGCAAGAAAACTTCCAGAGCTGAGTCTTTTCACAAACCTCGCTGACACTGTTTCANCAGAAGAACCAAGAACAGTACAATGTTACAATTTATCAAGGGAGGAGGTCTTAGGGGAGGAGACAACACAGTAACCAACCAGGAGAGAAAGGAGAAGGAGCACAAGGCAGGATCACATTGCCTCAGAACCAATGAGGGGTACATGGGGAGAAGAACACTCTCCCAGAACCTATAAGGAATCCAGGGATTACAGAGATGACACAGAGGGTTCTAGAAGGAGAGGTTGGGATTCCACTTAAATGACAAGGCAGAGGGGCAGGGCTACAATGCTAGACACAGAAGGATAGGGAATTAGGGGTAGGTATTTGCACTAACAGACAGGAAAGGGGGGGAAACAACATTGGGATAGACCAACTGTGAGGGGGTTGCTAGGAATGAACCGTTAAATACAAACATATTGAATACAAACATATTGACTACATTACAACAATAACCAAAAGGATTATCACAACAAAAATGCACCACCATATACCAGTGCCTTATGAGTTATACCACTGCAAAACCAGACAGTGAAAAGTAGCAGTTCATAAGAGCACTAAGACCATTTTAATTCCATTTAACTATAGGCAGTACACTGAGCTTGTGGTAGTCGTCTCTTACTGGCAGAGGAAAGAAACAGTGGGTTCAGCCCAAGGAGGAGCTGAGAACTCCTCTGTGTCTTTACTGACTGTTAGGGAAGAATCAAGACTACTGAGTTTGTACAAGCTGCCCATCAATAAAAGAATCTGAACCTATTTCAAGGTTTAATACTGACCCTGTGGTTCACTTCCACTTCACTTCTTTCTGCATAGCTTCAGCATGTTTCATGATTTTTCCCTTGCAATAATTTGGCTTTTTCTTACTGTTGTTATTCCTGTGCTGCAGAACTGGAAGACAGCAATGCTGGGAAACTCATTCAGCATTATGCAGAAGTGGTACAGCAGAGGAAGTTTCACTGGGCAGATGTCCTAATTATTCAGCAATCTTTCTTTAATACACATATGAGCAGTAGAGGATCTGGGAATGAGACTAAAATTTAGTTTAAGTAATCACAACTTACAGTCTCAATGTAAGAATTTAAATTTCTTGATAGATTTTTAAATTTAACTTAAAGGCCTGATCTATAAAAAGTATTACCTAAGCCTAAAAATTTGCAGTAAATATGTTCATGTTCACATGGACTGAGAGACTATTACATTTTTCTTTCTGCTTTATGCCAGGTTGCTCCTTCAGCCTGATGACTCCTTGCAGATTCTAGCACCTGTGGAAGCTGATGTGGGATTCTATGCTTGCAATGCATCCAATGCCCTGGGATCTGACTCTGTCTCCATTGCTGTCACCCTAGCAGGTAATAGTTTAATCTCTATGATTGCAGGATGGTCCATGTTACTTGTGTGAATCTGGACAGAAGTTGCTTGTGGGGGAACAGATGGCTGCTAAAGCTATGTAAAATGCATCAACAGAAGTACACTGGAGAAAAAACAGGGTGTGAGCTCTGCAAAAACCTGAGGCTTTCATTGTGAGGCTTATTTGTCTCTGCAAGACATCAATGTCTTTTCTCACTTGCATCTGACATGCTCTTAAAACAGTGCTTATCCTGGTTATTTGCAGCCTATAGGGACAGTGCAGTCCAAGCCTCCCAACTTCTGTGCTTCATTTTAAACCTAACACTGATCTCTCCAAGTATAACAGATGGATTGCAGAAGTTACTCAGGTGTACATTAGGCAAGCAAGAAAACTTCCAGAGCTGAGTCTTTTCACAAACCTCGCTGACACTGTTTCAATTGTAGCAAATAGAGGTTCTCAAAAAATTAGATTCCGTGTTCCTATTCCTCTAGTGACAGGTTCTGAAGCAGACTAAATATCCTGTGCTGGTTTAGAATTCAATTACAAAGAAAACTCATCCAGATAAAAGCCAATGGCAAAGGGAGTTAGAAGTATTTATACAGCTTCTTCAAGGTTCTCTAGCAGACACGGTCAGCAGGATCACATCCACATCAGGACTAGCAGAAGGGTGGAGCTGCAAACATGAATGAAGAGCTGTTGAGAAAGATACAGGAACAGAATAGACAATGACAGCTAATAACTGTGACAGGGCAGAGAGGTTATACAGAAGGAGGATCCTATTTATCACCAAGGCAAAAGTAAACATGCTAAGAATACTGAAAAGCATATTGATTCTGCAGACTTATCCATTTCACTGCTTCAGCATGTGGAAATGCTTGGAGGCTTCCAATGCATAGGCAGCAACCATTAGCTGCCATTGTATCCATGTATGATTAGAGAAAGGAATAGCTGTTGATAAGCTGTCATTTAAAAAAAAAAATTTTTACACCAAACACAGAGAAAATTTCTCTTAAGAAAAGCATAAAGAAGATGTAATAAGGCAACAGTGAATAATAGTGAAGCTTAGAAAATCAGTAAATCAACTAGAAAAAGACTTTGTCTTGTCCTTTAACAGAACAGGTGAATCTTCCAGAGCAAAAAGAAACATCTGTATCAGAGCTACAAATTATCTGTAGGCAAAACTGAAGAGACTGATCCTTTTTACACTACTACTAACAGAAATAACTTTGCTGAACTCCAGGCAGCAAGGCAGTAGTGCTGCTGTTAGGGTAGTGTCATATTTTAGAAGAGGCCACTCCACACATTATCCTCTTATGCCGCACCCACATGAAGCTGAACATGAGATTAAAAAATCATCAGTCAAAACTGCTATTCTATCCACATTGTTCAGTGAGTGTAAAAGCCATAGTTTTTGTACATGTTGTGGCAATAATTGTGTCATAAAAAAATTTTGTATGACACTGTAAAAATAAAGCGTTAGGTATACATGTGACACAGGAAAACTTTAAGCTTTTTGATTATAATTAATTATCAAAGCTATAATTTAAACTTTTAGGTGAACTAACATTCATGCTTCCCAGACTCAAGCAGAACTCCTCTTAGGGACTGGTATACTTTGCATCTCACATCCAAGGTAAAGAGCTGAACAGCCTATAAAATGAGGCCATAAATATCAAAGTGAAGTACTGACCAGTTTTTGGAACAAAGTAACAATCTTTTTGCCATAATGGAAGTATTTTCTCCAAAAAACATGGAAAGCTGAGATCATCTTAGAGGAATCAAGAGTGGGGATGAAAGCTTATTTTATTGAAGAATTTTCTGATTAATTTAACACATGCATGGGAAAAAAAAAGACAGTGGAATATGCTCCTTTTTGTTTTCACAATGGTTTCCTACTCATTTATGGGTTGAACAGCTTAAAGATTTTTAATCTTGTGGTGGCATTAGGGAAACCAATCAGGAAAATAAAAGGCTGATGGATAGCTGAAGAATTTTTCTTTTCTTTAGACTTTGCCAAAAAGTATCAAAACTTTTGGAAGTATTCAAACAATAAAATATAGTATTTTACTTAGCTATTCTTGGATATTAAAAACATCAAACTAAAAAAAAAAGTAAAGTACAAAAAAATACTAAACCGATATGACAGGAATTACAGATGAATGGTAAAATTCATTTCAGAAATACCGCTATATGGAGAGATTTATATTCAAGACTGACTTAAATTTTCAGAACTCTCCATAAGCTCAATGAAATCAAATTCTTTTTCTCAGTTCCATCTTTTCTTTATTGGTCAGTGCCAAATTAACATACAAATAAAGCCAGTAATAGACATTACCCTGAAACTGCAGCTTTTGGAGGCAAACAAGGATATCTGGTTTTGTATCTGACCATTTATTTCAAATGGGGGAAAAAGATGTTTATAGGTTTTTGGAAAATTATGTGTTTGAAAATGCAACACTGAGTCAAAAACACCCCAAGTCCCATGTGATTTAAAGCAATTCTGTTATGTTCTGCTATTCTTGCAACATCCTGACTGCAGAGTACTTTCTCTGAGATGGGGCACCACCTTAATTCAGCTCTTGTCAGCTCTGCTGCATTAGTCCTCTCTCTCAAAGCTAAGCTTGGATACCCCTGACCTGTTTTGTAAGCATCCCTTTACAGTAGCTCTACAAAAGGATTTGCAGAAGGTTTCTTGAGCCACTGATGGTGGATAACTTCATAAGTAATCCCACAAAGACACAACAGCAGTGAAACACCTTGACTTGCTGTCACCAATGTTGAAAGCACACTTTATTGTAGGAAAAGCAGTAGCTGTATTAGAGATAGGCCCCTTCTCATCAGATAACCTGTTTTGTTTTATCTAAAACATGTAGTAACAGTGTATGGCATTAATTCCGTTTTTGTCCCTCATCTTCTTCTGCTGGCCATTATGAGAAAACTTTCTGGTTTTGATCTGGTCTTCCCCACCCTGGTGTTTCCCCTGTAGGTTAAGGAAACCATGATCAATGTGTAGAAACAGCTTGCATGTTACTCTAAACTTTCTCTGCTGTGCTTGTAGCCATCACTCAGGCTCCCGGGTGTGGTCTTTACCAAAAGGTGGTGGTGCAGCTGCAGCGCCAGGCAAGCATCTCACTGCAGCTCCAGTTGTGCTGATGTTTATTGATTCAGCTGGTTCTCCTGTATGTGCATATGGCTTTAATGCTATTCTGCCTCTGCTTCAAACATGCCTTTTCTTTTTTCAAGACAGCTTTACCCATGGAATTTGGTGAGATTGAAATACTGTAAAAAGCAAGTGGCCTTGCATTTTATTTTCCCTTATCCGCCTGCCTGTTGTTTGTACTTTCACAAAGAGTGTTCTAGCCTATCTATCCCATTGTGATTTCAATGTGCTTGTTATGATAAACTGTGGTGCTTCTTTCATGCAGGAAAGCCACTGATAAAGGCATCAAGAGCTACCATGATCAACACTGAATCGCCTGCTGTCACTGTTGATATTGGAAGCATGCTGAAAACAATCCAGAAAGCAAATGTTAGCATTAACTGCCAGGTTGCAGGTAAAAAATTATTCTCTCCTGTGCAGGTGCCTTTGGCTATAAATTTCTGTGGGATTCTTTGCTAAACTGGTATCTCCAGTTGCAGTTGAGTGGAATTGCAAGGTTTTCCTAGGTGTTGGACAAACTTCATTGCTTCCGTTAATTCTTATCTTAGAACTTGTCCTCCTTTTATCCTTATCAAACAAGGCAAGTGCAGTGGCTTAAGAAAATTGGGCTCAAAAAAAAAAACCTGAGTCAATGCAACAGGAATCATTGTAAGAGATATGCGGTATGGNAGGCATCATTGTAAGAGATATGCGGTATGGTGTGGATGCAACAAAACTGGTACACATGGCTGGCTACCTGTTGGGGATGTTCAGTGACAATATACAAGCATGGACTGACTAATTTTGTCACTGATGGGCATTTTAAAAAAATCACTCCAGCTAGTTGCTTCTTTTCCTGCCAAACTTATTTTACATTAAAGGCGTGTTACCACTCTTTTTTTTCTGGGATTTTTTTTCCTTTTCTTTTCATCTTGGAAATGCAGGAGTTCGGAGGAATTCTACTGAAACAGGATTTTCCCTAAAACTGTTTTCCAGTTGGAGACTGAATATACCTGTCTTACAGTGAAAGTTTGCTTCTTTCCAGTGGTCAACCAAATAGGTTGACCTTATCTGTGTGTGGCAGTCCTGTGGCTGCTGGTGGGAATGACATTGAGATAGGAGGAGGAGCTTGGAAATCTCTAAAGA
>VYZP01021931.1:10093-54916 GCA_013400635.1 Hypocryptadius cinnamomeus
GCGGGGCGGGGCGGCGGGTGCCGCGCGGCGCAGGGCGGAAGTGCGGCAGCGGAGCGGCCCCGCCGGTGCGTGAGCTGCGGCCGCGCCCCGCGCGTGTGGGGCCGGGGCTGGGAGCGGCCCACGGGAGACTGCTCCGGGAGCGGGAGCGGCACGGGGTAGCGCCAGGAGGGAGGCCGCCTGCAGCCGGGAGGCAAAAGAGCGGCTCAAGGAAGGGGCGTTGTGAGAGCGGCGGCTTGCGCGTGTGTTAAGGGCGTTCCTCCTGTGCCTGCGGGTCTGGGAGCAGCCCGGTTCCCGGGATGGCTGCCGGGCTGCCTCCCGATGCGCTGGGTCGGCGGGTCGCCTGTGGCACCGACTATGGGACTGTGCGCTATGTGGGCAGCGTGTCTCGTACTGCAGGTAAGCGCCACAAAAGGAGTAATCTTCCCATTTTATGGCTGTTCTCGAGGTTCTGCTCATGTTCTTCTTAATTAAAAAACTCGACATTGTCGAGTAAAGCGAGGCAATTTACGATTTGATTTTTCCTCATTGTTCTTGTGTAAATATGGTGACTTCTAATCTGTGCGAGTTGTTGGGGTTTTGGGTTTTTTAAAGAAGTGAGAATTGTCAAAAGGAGTGTAAGAAGAACTTTGCAGTCTTTCCTGAGATCTCTCTGCTGGCATAGTCAGGGNTTGTGACTGCACAATTAGTTGTGTGAGTGCCCCTCTGTTGCTATGCCTCCCACAACACAGGGAGTAGGGATTTTTCCTGATCTTCATAAAATTATGCACTGTTGTAGAATGGTGATCCAAGTTGCAAGTGGAGATGCCCACAGGGAAACAAAGGGGATGCTGATTTCAATGTCAGTCCCTTTGAGCCAGAATCATTCCCCTTATCTTCCTACCATTGCCAGCAAGTTGTACTTTGATCAGGTTGTCAGTGCATTTCCTGGGGATTTAGTTCTTTCAGTTCATATTAAGAGATACGCAAATACCCATCAGTCTGGAGCATTCCCCACTACCTCAGTCTATTTTCTGATTTTGTGCTTGCTTGGATGTAAATGAGTGCTGTCACCTGTCTTAGAGTAGCCAGCCATTGGATGGGACATCTGTCTTTGCTTTTTCATAGGCTTATGTTTACCCCATCAGTTATGATGAAAATTGCATCATTTCAAGACCTTCCTGAGGAGATAGCTTTCTCCTCTCCTTTTGAACTCAGGTTGGTCAGGACCCACTCACAGCAACTTTGTATGTATCAGCCAGTTGTTGATACAAACAACAAAAATGTTAGTGGGAAAGAAACGGTTGGCTGCTCTTTGTTTCTGCTTTTTTGTTAGTTGTTTCTGCTTTTTTGTTAATTTTGTTAATCTGGCTGCATGTGCTATTGAAATTTCCTATATTAATGGCTCTTTTCCTCAGTTATTGTTAAAATGCTAGCAAGGTATAAAAACATGTGGTTTGTGAGGGGGTTTGCATTTCTCATGTAAAACTGGTTTGAACTTTAATACAGCTTTATCACTGAATTGGGCCAGGCTTTTATTCATGTGCTGTATGGGCATCTGTTGCTCTTCTTTGTCCCATCTTCATCATTTTGCATTTCAGGTTTGGTATTTACTATGCTCTTTGTATTATTTGCTCAGTACTTTCACTGTAATTCTTCTTTCAGCTATGTTTCTATTCTGCTGTTAATACCAAGCACACATAATTCCATCAAACTTGGTTTTGATCCTGAGCAAACATAATAGTCTGGGTCTGCTTTTGAAATGTTGAATCTTGGCTCATCATTTACCTTGACAAAGATAATCCAGGATTTTCTGCAACCTCGAAATGCCTGAAACTTTTTTCCCAGGAAGCTAAAGCCTGTAATGTCTTATATGACCATAAATTATTTTTGTCTCATGTAGGTTGAGCTACTTTCCTTGCCCTACCTGTTTGTTTTCAAGATCCATTTTGCTTTGGTGGTAATGCCTGTTAGGTCTTTTTATGAAGGAACTTAACTCACTAGCCCAGAGGGAGAGGAGTTAATTTTTGTCCAGGTTAATGAATTATCCCACTCAGCAAGAGCTGATGAATGCCAGAGCTGGCAGGTGGACGAAGGCCAAGGAAAAGATTTCAGAGTAAGAAAACTTATTTTTGCCTCCTGAGGCTGCCTCATGTAATTTTGCCTTGTTTTACAGAATTTACTTGGCTTAGTTAGGAAAAGCTGAAGTATGTGGTTAGTTTCTCTGAGCTTCCCAAATAGACTGTGAGAGATACTTAAGTTAAAAATTATTTATTCTGATAATTATTTATGTAACTTACATATATGATCTAAAGATTTTATTAAAGGTACAGATAAAACATTGTTTCACTGCTTTATTTGTCTTTCTCTTAACAATTTTTCTGTTCTTGAAGTCAGGGAAACATAATCTGCCGTGTGCCTATTTGAGTTGATTGCTACCTCCCATTAACATCCTTCCTGAAAACGTTTTATCATAGCTGAGCATCAGTGTTCAACCTTTTCTGCAGCACTTATTTTAAAATTACTTCAGAGGCACCTTGTTGAGGTGTGGCTAGGAATAATCCATGATTCATTAACTCACTTCAAGCATATAATCTGCAAAACTTCTAATAAAGATGCAGGTTAAACCACATTAACCCTGATAGTGTTCCTCACCTGTGTACCCTGTGGAACAAGTATGTGCTCAGTTAACCTACTGAAAAGGTATTTACTGATTATCTCTGTTTAGTACAGCATGGAGAACCATGGGAGATACACTAAGAAGGCCTAACATGACACTTGCAGGGAAAGCACTACAAAACCTGACACGAATTTGTGTAGAAGACTAACTCTGAGGTGAAGGGAAGTAGTAGATAATTATCTGCTTTTGAGCTGCAGGAAAATGCTCGACTCATTGGTGTACCAATTACATGCTGACAGTTAAGCAGCTGCATCGTCTCTTGTGCACAGCAGGTCGCTTTCACTCCCTTCATAATGCTTCAGTTGCTATTTCTAGAGCATGTAGTGTGAGCTACTTAATCTCACTCAGTGATTACTGAAGTCTGTAAAATGGCAAATGCATGCATTTTGTTTATGTATTTTGAAATACATAAAACCTCTCCTGTTCTCTTGTGATCTGTGTTACTCCACAGAGAACTTCTGTTGGCTGAGGGAGGCATAACCTTTCACTGACTGAAGTTATTAAAATCAGGTTGACACCAAGCCTGTGTGAACAAATGGGAGGGGAAAAAAGGTTTGCAAGGAAAAAACCCAAAGTTCTTTAAAAGCAGAATTTCCTATAATTGCAGAGTTACTACATGAAGCATGGAACTAACTCAAACAGTTCTTCTGTGGTTTTGACTGAAGAACCTATAGCTAACTGCTTTCTTTTTGGGGTGGGATGGAATGTACAGGTTGAAGTAAAAGCCATACAGAGGAATTGTCATTGCTATTCACAGAAGTGTGTATGAACTGTGCTATAAACCTAATCTCTTACCTTTTACACCAACCAGCATGAATGTTCAATAAATTCAGAAGCTAAATCCATTTTTGCTAAAGTGTTTATAAAATGCTGAAGTTGTAATTTGAGGTATTGATATGAAAATGTTAAATTAGTCTCATTAAATTGGTTTCATTGGCATTGGGACTGTCCTGTTCCTTGTCAAGCAGATCATGGGCTGTGGCTATTTGTTGATTACAACACTGAAACAAGAAGTACAAAGAAGCAGAAAGAACAAGCAGTAAGTTATGCTATTCTCATTATCATTTTAGAAATAAATTTGACAACATGCGTGTAGATTGTAGGAATGGCTGCATTACCTGTCAAACTAGGGATAAAACAAGGGCAGCTGGGGCCAGAAAGATCACAAGAAGTATTTTCTTGTTTTCAGGGCCTTTCCTGGCAGGCAGTACACAAAGTAGAGGATGCTCTGAGCTTTGAGCTTGGGAACAGTGGGGGAGTCAAAAAGGAGAGCAGGAGGCCTTACTGCTCTCACTTGTACCACTTCCATGTAGCTTCAGCTACATGGCTTGAAACTGGAATAGATCGTTCCAAGAGTGCCCTCTGTGGGAGATGGGTGGGCTTAGGAACCCACATGAGACAGCAGCAGCACCAAAGATGTGGAAGAAGGACTGAGGTATCTATTTTTTCCCCCAATTCTATTAGTTGGCCTGAAATAACACATTACCTATGGCAAGGGAGGAAGATGAAGTGAAGGCACAGAGTTCTTTGCTGGATTATCCCCTTGGGGAGCAGCTGCTTTGTGCAAGCCAGTAAAGCACACCCTCAAAGCCTGCTACTTGAAGATGCAAGCTATCAGCAGGCTAAAGAATATACACATTATCCAGATTGTTTTCATTGGAATGTACTAGTGTTACCAAATACCCATACCCGATTTCTGTGTCACAGGCTCAGAGTAAAGAGTACTGATATGCTGCCTGCCAAAGAACAGACAGATTTAATGTAATGGAGCTGTAGGACTGAAAGAGCTGCTTGATTATTTACTGTCATGATTGTTCCAATCTTGGTGGTGCCAACATTCAAATGATATTGTTTGCATTAAGCTGTTATGACACATTGAACTATGAAACACAAGAGATTAAAAAGGTGAAAAACATCAATTACTTTGATTTTTACAAACACAGCTCTTAGATCTTGCCATACCTATCTCTGTAAAACTCAAGAGCTCTTACTCAATTTCCAAGTACCAACTGGTACTAGGACACAGGTCTTTCATTTTTTGCTGTTAATCTTGCGCACAGTGGACACTTCGATTTTCCTGGATCCCACCCCCGGGAATATTTTCCCCAAATACTGAATGTTGAAATAAATGCAGCAACAAATGTAGCAGCGTACAGAGGAATACAACCGTCTGGGAGTCCCCCTGGCCCGAGGGTGCTCCGGGCGAGCTCTACTGCTCAGCGAGTCGCCCGAGTTCTCCCCAGCCTCTGCTCCCGGGAGACCGCCCCAGCCTTGAGCTACGGATTCAGAACCACTCTTGCTCAGTGGCGGTTCACCGGTGCCGCAAGGCTTTGCCCACCGCAGCAGCGCTTCCCCGGGGCATCTTTCCTCGCTCCTCACAGCCCGCCCCAAGTCTGAGGCTATTCCCCGGGAGGCGCAATTCCCGGGACGGGCGGGACACCCCAGCACCGCCCCGCGGGCCCGGCTCGCCCAGTCAGAGCGCCCGCCTCTCACCCCGCGGCATTCTGGGAGCTGTAGTCCGGGGTCGGCAAGCCTGCTCGGCGGGACCACCGCGGTGAACACCATTACCCAGAAAGCTCCACGGCGGGGACTCGAGCCGGGTAGAAGGCGGGACGGGCCAATAGCGGGCCAGGGCAGGGCGGCCCNGCGCTGGGTCGGCGGGTCGCCTGTGGCACCGACTATGGGACTGTGCGCTATGTGGGCAGCGTGTCTCGTACTGCAGGTAAGCGCCACAAAAGGAGTAATCTTCCCATTTTATGGCTGTTCTCGAGGTTCTGCTCATGTTCTTCTTAATTAAAAAACTCGACATTGTCGAGTAAAGCGAGGCAATTTACGATTTGATTTTTCCTCATTGTTCTTGTGTAAATATGGTGACTTCTAATCTGTGCGAGTTGTTGGGGTTTTGGGTTTTTTAAAGAAGTGAGAATTGTCAAAAGGAGTGTAAGAAGAACTTTGCAGTCTTTCCTGAGATCTCTCTGCTGGCATAGTCAGGGAAGGTAAGAGGCAGCAGATCACCAGACCAGATTCTCCTTTGGTAACATATTGTGTTGGGTTTGTGTGACAAGGCTCTCTCTGAGAGTGGCAGGGGCTGCAGGGGTGGCATCTGTGAGAAGCTGCCAGAAGCTTTCTCCCTGTCCAACAGAGCCGCTGCCAGCCAGCCCCAGGGTGGACCTGCCACTGGCCAAGGCTGAGCCTGTCAGCAATGGTAGTTGCACCTCGGTGGAACCATCTTTGAGAAGGGGAAAGAAAAGAGACACTTTGCACAAAAGTAGCTGTGGCCAGAGAAGAGCTGAGTGAGAATATGTGAGAGGAACAGCCCTGCAGACACAAAGGTCAGTGAAGAAGAAGGAGAAAGAGGTGCTCCACACTCCAAAGAGGAGATTCTCCTGCAGACCTACTGAGACAGACAGGCTGTTTCCTGAAAGCCCAGGGGGCTCAGCAGGGGTTCAGAGATCCATCTGCTGCCCATGGAGGAGACACACACAGGTGGATGCATGAAAAGAAGTAGCGACCACACCAGAGCAGGCTCCTGGTACACCTGAGAGATGAGCCCTGCTGGAGTGGGTTTCCTGGTAGGTCATGTGTCCTGGAGTAGCCTTGTCCTGAAGGACTACACCCCATGAAAAAGTGTTCCACACTGGAGTAGTTCCAAAGGAAGTATACTGTGGCCCATAGGGAGTTGTGTTGGACCAGTCCATGGAGGACTGTCTTCTCTGGGAGGAACCTGCACTGGAGCAGGGGAAGGACTCCCCTCTTTGAGGAGGAAGCAGCAGAAATAAGGTGTGATGAACTGACTGTAACCCCCATTCTCCATCTCTCTGTACCTCTCGTGGGGAGGAGGTAGAGCCCAGGAAGGAGGGAGAGCTGAGGTGGGGGTAATTTTAAGATTTAGGCTTAAATTAGGCTACTCATTAGGCTACTCTGATTTTGACTGGTAATAAATTCAATTACCTTCCCCAAGTCAAGTCTGTTTTGCCCATGACAGTAATCAGTGGGTGATCTCTCCCTGTCCTAATCTCAGCTGATGAGCCTTTTGTTGTATTTTTTCTCCCCTGTTCAGCTGAGGAGGGGACTGACAGAGTGGCTTTGGCTGGGCACCTGGTATCTAGCCTGGGTCAACCCACCGTAGATGTTCAAATTTATGGGAAGATTCCTGATGCTTGGAAGAAGACTAGCCTTGCATACAGTTCTATAAGAGGCAAGAAGGATGGCCAGGAACTGTAGACTCATTAGCCTCGCTTCAGTTACTGGAAAGATCACATAGCATGTTTCCTTGGAATCCATTTCCAAGCCTGTGAAGGACAAGATGGTAATTTGGGAGTATTTGGTACTTGTATATAAGAAGAAGTTGTGCTTGGCAAATGTAGTTACTTTCTCTGATGATATGACTGTGAATGTGGATAAAGGGAGAACAAGTCAATATTCCTTGACTTCAGTAAGTCTTTGAATAATGCCTCCATAAAGAATCTTATTTGGAAGCTGAAGAAATATCAAGGTAGGTGAATGGACTGTTAAATAATTCTAAAGTTGTCGAGTGAAAAAGTAATTAATGACTTGGTATCTGTAATGAGTGAGTAAATGCTGGGGTGTGTATTGTTTCATGTATTCCTCAGTGACTTGGGTGATGAACAGTGTTTACCCTCAAATGGCTGCTGTGATCCAAGACAGAATTGCAATCCAGATCAAGGTTTATGAACTTTAGGTTTGAGCCCAAGAGATTCAAGAAGGATAAATTTCCACGTGTAGTACAGACCAGGAAGTACTAGTGACTCACAGAGTCTGTTGGAAAGGGCTTGGAGTTAAGTTGGATACTGTTATGAATATGAGCCAGCAGTGATCCCTGTAACAAGCAAAGATACATGTTGTACTGGGTTACCTTAGAGGGAAGTGATGAACATGGCCTGCAAGTTAAAGGAAGCTCTTATCCCTCTCTGGGGGTTCTTGACAAGGTTACACTTGGAGTAAGGTATCTGCTGTGGAACTAATGCAGTTCAAGAGAGATGCAGATAAACTTGAGAGGATCTCAAAGATCTCCTCTCTTGAGGAGTCTTGGAGGACTGCCAGGGTGGTTAAGGACAAAGACCATACATGTGTTGTGAAGAGGTTGAGTGATCTGGGCTTGGTTAATGTGGTGAAGGGAAGAAAAAGTGCCATCCCGTGGCTTCCTGCAGCTGTTTGACAGGTGGCTACAAAGGTGGCAGAGCCTAACTCTTCTTACAAGTACTAGATTATACAATGGAGGATAATGGCCACAGCAGGAAAACCTTTTCCATTACAATGCAGCACTGGAACATGCTCACCAGATGTGTTGCAATCGTTCTCTCCTTGGACATTTTTAAGGTCTGGCTAGGTAACAAATTACCTGACTGACTTTTTTTGGTGCTGGTGATAATCTCCTGCTTTGAGAGAGAAGGTTAGGCTAAGTGAACTGCAGAGGGTTCTTTCTGGCTGTGATTTCTATGGATATGATGCTGTAAATTTGAAAAATTATCAACCATTTTTTTCAGGAATTTGGCTGGGCGTGGAATGGGATGACCCTCAGAGGGGAAAGCATGATGGCAGCTATGAAGGAACACAGTATTTTAAGTGCAGGTGAGTTGGTTCACAGCATTGGCATGTCATGTGTGGTGATGAGATGCTCATGGGAAAAGGCCCTTTGGCAATTTTTAGGGTAAAACCTTCTGTTATCGGTTGGCCAGTATTTAAAAGATCATAATTCTGAGTGCTCTGACTAGCTAATCCCTAGAGGCTCCTGCACTGATATTTATCCAGTTACAGGTATTAGGGTATAGTAAATACTTAGAAAATACTAGTCATGCTTTCAGAGGTATGTTATAAAATGAGACTTTTGGATGTTATTATTATTCTTAGTAGGTTTTAGATCTTTTACTTTAGTTAGAAAATCAATATTTCCTAGTGACTTTCGTTAGGTAATTCTGAACTGAAATATTGGTCCATATTAAGTGTCTCAAATACAGTTTATATTTGAATTTGAGGTGACTTGCATGTATCTTGTTAAGGGAAAATGCCAAGTTCCTGTTAATGATTTGGATTATATTTGTATCACTAAGGAATTGTTAAATATATTCATTGGATTTAGTACATGCAAAACATAGTGCAGCTGTGTGGGGTTTTTAAATATATGCATGCATTACTTTTAAGTGAAAGAATTTGAGCACTTAACATGTTTGAAATTGCAGAATACAGGACTCTAAGATGGATATTAACTGCAGCAAGTCGTTGATTTCTATGTCAGGACACATGCAACAGCTAAAAGTTTGTAAGTTAAATGGTAAATGGATGAGTTCATAGAAGAAAGTCATCAATAGCTCTTAAATACTACAGACTGCTAGCTCAGTAAGTTCCTGAGCATAGAAGTGGTGAAGGATGAGAAAACAAAATCTGTTCTTCAGAAAAATAAATAAAGAAGAAAACACCGACCTCTGAGGACTGGGTATTTTTTCCCTTGTATCAAATACCAATAGAACAAGGCTTGAGGAGGCTAAACACACTTAATACAAGAAAAAAAATCAACATTGCTGGATGTTTTGTTTCAGCTAAAGAATTGGAAATTATGGGTTTAGCATAACCACGTCTTTTAAATTAATATATTAGTGGAAGTTGCTTCCTAAATGCTTTGAATTTAATTGGAACACTTTCCAAGTTGAAACAAACTATGTTCTGCTGTAGGAGGAAAAAAAATAGAAATAATTGGTTGCCCATTCCAAATCTTTCTGGACAGAAAAAGCAATTGAACATTTCATGAATGTTTTTCAGAAACTCAACTGCTTTACTGCTTTTTGTGTGTATATGACATTTATATACATGTGTGTAGACTCTTAGGTTTTTAGCAGCCATTAGTGTGCTTCCAGGAGATGAGATCTCAGATAGTAACCTTAATTCTTGATGTAAAAATCAATGTTTTGAGTGAGGCTCAATACCCATAACAAATGTAAATGTTGTGGTCTTTAAACATGTTGTTCTTTCAATACCTGTTCTTTGTACTCTGCTGTTTTCCAATCAGAAGAAGTCCTGCTGGAGTCTAAGAGTCTAGTTCCAGCAGTCCACCAAGACACACAGACATAACTTCCTGTGTGCAGACACATTTGTAGTTCTTCTATTGACTATTGTGAAAATATAGGCAAACTTAAGTAAGAAATAGTTACCTTGTTTTAGCAAAAGGGTGCTGAAAAACAAAACCCTCCCACAACCTGAAACATCACTTCTTTACTACTGCTGATTAGGAGGGAATAATGTTTCTGTGTAGATGAATATACACATCTAAAACAATGCTGTATTTTTCCCCTTACACCTTATCATGAGTGTCCTTTGCCTGCAAGCCTACTTTGCTCATTCCTTGAATTCTGATAAGCAGAAGCAGCTGATCAAGTAGCTTGTGCTGTAAACAAATGCAGTGAAAGGACATTTTGAAATTGGTTTTAAGGCAATTTTGAAAATAACTGCTTTAAAAAATACGTATTTCAGAATGACATTTGAAAATAAGACCGTAAGAGGAAAATAAAACTGATTTTGAGATTCTCATTACCAGAGAACCTTCTTTCTTTTCGAGTCCTTACTTGAAACAGTAGGTCTGCTTACAGCTCTATGTGATCTCTATAGTAGGTTTTTTGAAAATATGACCTAAACTTTTATGTTTCATGGCAGTACATTTATCTGGGTCATTATGTGGTGATAATTGAACTTCTTAAGGATATGAATACCAAGGAACAAAACAGCCATACTTCAAATTATGCTGACATCATGAGCATGTTCATCAACCCTGTTGGCTGGAAGTGGCAATGCACAAAACCTAGTGGTGGTTTTGTGTTCGGTTTTTTCCTGATAATAGGATTTTATTTCTTAACTGAGGAAGCTACTGTTTTAGCTGTCAGTTGCAGTAGTGTATAATGTAATTATGTTCTGAAGTCCTTCAAGAGAAATTAGCAATCAAGCCCTAAAACAGTGTTAAAATTTGTATACTGCTTTTGAAACATGAGTGTGCTTTCCAATAGGTTCTTGTCCCAGAGACCCACTGACACATTTGTGTGCATGTGTTCCCCTGGGAAATGTGGGTTACAAGTACATCTTCCTCCCCTGGTTGTCCTATACTTGTTGCATGATGATCTGCTCCATGATGATTCAAGATGTTCTGCTCCGTGAAATGTCTCTTTATATTAAATTAGGCTATTTTTTCTTCAAGGGTGACGCATTCATCTCCAGGAATATCTACCTAGAGCAAACAAACTCTTCAAATGCAGGAAAAAGTATGATTTTAGTGTCCATGAAAAAAAAAAATTCCATTTTGCAAAGGCAGAAGGCATTCCTAAGATTCCTGAGGTTTCAGTTAAGAAGTTTTGTTCATCAGAAACTCATGCTCTTTGCTGCCAGCAGAACTATGTTGAAACAAAAGGTTGTCCCTAATCACTGCTCAAACATGTCCTGTGCACCAGCAGAACCCCAAGATAGCAGCTAAAACTACAGATATCTGTCTGTCTTTCCTTGTTTTCTGAAAGCTCAGAGTCAAGTTTCATGTCTGTTTAACTAAGGTAAACTTTCAAGAACTTGAAATACTTGCTCATGCTTGCAAAGCTTCTGCTGTTCAGTCAGGAATTTGATACACCATGGCAGGTTAGTTTTAGGTGTCATTTATAAGCATTGTTTGGTGCCATGGCCACTTTCTGAAACTTGAAGGATTTTCTTTACTGCAGTGTGTAGATTCTTCTAACAGAAGTTTTGTCTGTTGAACACCTTCCCCTAGAAGGAAGAGATCTGTTCAGATCTGTGTAGAAAAGACATGCATGGATTCAAACAGCTCCACTTTATGACACCTTATAAGCCTTGTAGTGCATTTGCTCCAGTCATAATGGTAATTGCCTGGAGTTGATCATTGCAGACAGACTGTACTGGGCAGAGAAGCCCTTTGATCCATGTTTACTGCCTGGGCTGATGAGCTGACATCTCTCTCTGTGTATCAGAAGCTTCTGCAGTCAGACAGCTCAAGTGTGTAGCTGTTATGATTTATGTACTCCTGCATTTTTCTTCAGTACTGAGAAGTGTGTGTGTGTGATATTTCCCTTGCATATGAAGAGCCGTCGTGTACCTGTAGTGATGAGCAGTGCCATGACTGTGTTCTACATTAGCAAAGAATGATGCCAAATTTCCTCCTTATTCAATGGAAGCTGACAGCTAATCTAAATTCTAATGAATATCCTTGAAGCACCCTGGGCATGCCAGCAGATGGGTTGTATGCTTCAGGCTACTGAATCATGAATAGGAAGTGTCCTAGAAGATGACTTCTGAGATTGGGGTCAACCTCTCTATTTTGGAAGTCAGTAGGAAGTGTCAGTATTAACTAGAGCCAGCCACTTGCCAGAGCCCCACTTGAGCATATTCTACATTTTCTGCTTAAGAAAATTGGGCCATATCTTCTACCACTCTATTTCCACACAGTGTTTTGTTCTGGCTGCAAGACAATTTGCATACATGAGAACAAAATCCTTGTTCTCAGACTTCTGAGTGTTCATCTAAAGTGAAATTGATCAGTAATCTATAGGTTCTTCCATCTCATAATATGCATGCTGGATGACTCTTTGGATTAGGATTTATCTGTTTAGTTCCCAGTTATGGAGACTGATGGCTAATAGGTGTGTTTTTGCATTAGTCCATGTGCATTATTTGTTTGATATGTATATGCAGCTTGTACAGTTCGTATGTCCTAATGTGAAATTTAATACAGGCAGTGTGTTTCAGGAAAAATGGGTTACAGTGACCTCTCTCCTTGAATGCACAATAATTTTGCCTGAAAATAGGTTCCTATTGCAGTTTCCTTTCCTGTCTTTTGTGGCAGTTCCTAAAAAAGTAGATAAAATAAATAGGCTGGAACTGAAAAAGAAGCTTAGACTGTGGAATGGATTTAAATATACATTAGGTAACTTATAATAGCATGCAGAGTAATGGGAAGTGAGCAACAGGAGAGAGAAAACCTATGACCTTATGATCAGGACAAAAAGAGAAGGGTCTTGAGAGATAAATACACTAAAATTTTCCTATAGCTTTATAAGACAGGGGACAGGGTAGCTAGGTTCCTCTGCTTTTTGGGGTTTTTTCCCCTAAGGGTAGAACTGGTTCCAGCACAGAAAATGAAGAAGGAGATGCCAACAGAAGTGGTGACCTGACAGGACAGAAATGGGCTTAGGAATTGATATGGTGATGGAGAGACCCAAAGGTCTTGGCTATGATAGGGATAAATGGCATTACAGGAGGAATGCAGAAGTGAGGTTCTAGATTAGCTGTGGTGAGAGGGTTGAGGAGAGCAGAACTGTTGAGTGTAGAGGGATGGTGATGACAAAATCATGGTGATAGGAAATTGAACAGTTGTTATCAGAATAAACTTACAGCAGGACCTAGTGTGAATTACAGATAGACAGGAGTACAAGGATTTTTTCCAGAGCCTCAAGCAGAATCCTGTACTATCTGCCATCTATGAAGCTGTTTGACTTAAATGCAGAAGTGATATATTTGGAGGCAAGAGATGTTCTAGTTCAGGTCGTAGAAAGGTAATTTACTGTTTTAAGAAGAGATATTAAGAAAGAATCACATCATTTTTACACTTGAGAAGGTTCGATATTTAAATCAGTCAGGTGTTTGCAAGCTATGAAGAATTTCAAAGGAATGGAAGAAATTACTTAAGAGAAGGTTACTGGATTAAAAATGTATTGAAACAGAAGTTCATACCAGATTTATATTCCTTAGTAATTTGCCTTTCTGCTTCTTTTGTAATCATTGCACTCTAAACATAGTCATTACAAAACTAGAAAATATTTTGAAAGTAAATAATAATAATAATATCGAGTTTCTACCTAAGTCCTTCTTAAGGATACGAGAGTAGAAATGCTAATGAATGAAACTGGCACAGGAAATTTCCAGCACTCATTTTTTAACAAAAATGTGAATACACGGTGCCCAAATTATTCCATCTACTTGTAATAGGTCCATAAGATTTGGGGCCTTTAGTTACTGTTTTTTTCTATGATAATTTTGAACTTAGTAGCACTGGTGGTTTATATTATGGTTTGCTAATTAGACACTTGATGCTTACACGCTGTTTTGAGAAGTTTTATTTACATAAGTGATGTCTTCCTCCTGGGCACTTTCCTTCCAAAGCCTGTTGTATTCTCAGCTTGATATTCATAGCTACCAATTTTCTTCCTGATGTTTTTTGGCCGATGCTCCTATCAGATCCTCATCTGCTCTGTGATACCATTCCCATAACTTGTCTCTGCTCGTTCTTCCCTGATACTGTGTTTCCTCGCTATCTTTGCTATAAAATGTCAAAGCAATTGCATGGTAAGACATGGGAATGCAACAAAGTTTTTTCAGTGCTCAAGAAAAACTAAGAAACTCCACTGGACTGTCTTGAGCATACATTGTGGGTTGGATATTTCTGTTGAATATTCAAAATTGTTACCAAGTTGGCATCAGGATTTTTCGAAGTTTGTGTTTGTATAAGAGTTCTGAGTGCTACAATTTGTATGTTGTGTCATTTGTGTGAATTACTAGTGAATTATGGAAGTCAAATACAATGTAGCAATCACTATTCTGAGTATTCCTCAAGCTTTGGTAAAAATCCAGGCACATTTGTTGTATGATTTAGGTAACTTTGTGTCTATCCATAGGTAGAAACTTCATTTTCTGCAGAACCTGACTTCATAATGAGTTTGGAAATAACAGAGCAGTTATTTTTAATAATAGCACTGGCACTGTAATTTTGATGTGTAAGTACATTTTGGGGAGCTGGTGCTCCAGTTCTCATGGTATCTCACTATGTGAACTTCTGTCAAGTACTATCAAAGATACTCTGAAAGTCTTACCTGGCTAGCTGGGAACAGTGATGTTTACAATTAGCCTGTAGAATTGCCTTTTGACTGCTTTGGTTCTCAGTACTTTTGTTTAAAGCAGTAATTAATTAGTCAGTCATTGTTAAGATAACTGTTTATATTTGAGCTTTTCCTGGCTGCTCTATTCTAGGCATCCCAAAGGAGGATCGTTCATCCGGCCCAACAAGGCAAATTTCGGAGTAGATTTTCTTACTGCAGTAAAGGATCGGTACGGATTGAATGATGAGCAGGATGTCCAGTGTGGGACAGGGAGTACAGTAGTATTTGGAACGAAGACTGTGGAATTTGTTGGCATGGATTCTGTTGCAGAACAGCAAAGGCAAGTGTTATGTATGAAAATCTAAGACACATTATTAGTGATTGATCAGTCAAGTAGTATTTCAATTGTAAGAACTGCCATGCATATAAAATTGTCGTGTCTAAAAGCAAGTCAGACTGCACTGTGGTGGAGGCAAGAAATCTTCCAATTGTGAATTCATAATTTACAGGTTTTACAAATACTAACTGGGATTATGTCATGTTTGAGCTAACAATCCTCATTCTGGTTTCATGAAGAAGCAGATGATGATATCTGGTGAGAAATAAGGGATAAATTACCATCATGTTGGCAGTCATCATATACATGCATGGTCTTTTAAAAATAGATATATTTTAATGTTTTATTAATATTGTACAGTGTCTTTTAGTCTTTGTTTACTCATATCACAATTGACTTTGTAACCAGAAAGTCACTGTACTGCTAGTGAAGAAGTTTTTCAATCAATCAGGTGATGTCATGTTCATGTACCTGGAAGGGTAAGAAAGGAAGTAACTTAATGATGTGTTATAAATTGCAGTTCTAATAACCTCCAGCAGAAGAGATGTATTAGTTCAGTAGGTGGCAGTCTCCTTCTGAGCCGATATTCCACAATTATTCTCCTTTTCTCCCAGAGCATACTAAGCAGTCAAAAATACTTTTGCTAAGTGATACAAAGACTGCCCAAATAACTCTGAACCTCTTGCAAAACATGTTGCAAGAAACCTTTTTAACTTAGAATCTCTAATTAAATTCCAGTTTGCACAGCTATATTTAATCTGTTTTACCACTCTTTATTTCAGTTGGAACTATGGTTCAACCAGACTTATTTTGTAGTAGTGATGCAAAGGCAAAAAATAGAGATGTATCTCTTTTCGAGTGCGAACGACACTGCAGTGTAGTAATCTGCACATTGCTAATTCTAAAGGAGATAGGCATGAAAAGGATGTTATGTAGTTGTAAAATCCAGGCATTTATGTAACATACCTATTTCTGTTTGAAGATTACCTAACAGAATGTTCTTTCTCATGTAGACAGCTGAACAAACTGGTGGATATCTCGGTGCGTGAGTGTGCAGTGAGCCATGCTGGTCAGGAAGAGGAAATCAGCAGAACATGTGCCAGTATCCTTTTTTTGCTGTATTGCATGATACCACAAATAAAGTGCATACTTTAGCATTCCAAGTGTTCACGTCAATGAATGAAACTTGTATCCTTTTATTTTAAAAAAAAAGAAAAAAGTTAAACCTGAAGTTTATATTTAAAAGTTGAATGCAAAGTTAAAAAGTTAAACAGCCAGGTGCCTACAATTTTTGAGAGGAAATGCAAATTGTGTATAAAAATAGAAGGGTAGTCATAGGTTGTTACTGTGACTGCAGTTTCAGAAATCTCCAGCAATGGTTTTTTTAAAAATTCCCTAGAATAGATAACCATGTAGAAGTAGAACTGATATATTCTGTAGACACCAGAGGTTTCCAATATATAACAAATAATGTGTTTAGTATACTGCGTGCAGTGGCAGTGTTACAAAACTACAAAGCAGTTATTATTTGTTAATTTTTAAGGACTTATAAGAGTTCCTGTCAGTATAGAAATTAATCCATTTGAGGATTTGTATGGTTAAGCTCTTTTATAAAACTATAAGCCATTTCCATATCATAAATTAAAATAAAATTTGCTGGAACTGAGCAGTACCATCCCTTAGTGTAATCTATTTCTCTTTGATTCAAAATGAAACCCTAATTCTAATTCTGAAAAAAGGAAGTTCAGTTTTGGGATAAGTTTATTTTTCTTAACAAGAAATTTCAGATATGAGGCATATAAATCTATCCAAAAATCTGATATCATCTTGGGAAACAGTAGTAGCTATTGCTTCTCAAGTTCAGAATCTGGAAACACTTAATGTCAGGTATAAATATTCATATTTGGGTTTCTCTTCCTTTGGGGTAGGAACAAAAACCAAGAGGTTCAGGATTCAGCTTTCTAAATGTAACTGGATACAAGAAGACTCATTCTAATGGGAGCTAAGGGGGTTTTTTGTTTGTTTTTTAAATAGTTTTTAAGCAACTGCTTAAGTTGTGGGCTGTAGTGTGGGCTATATTTTTCTGACATCTGTATTCAAGAAGAAACCTAGGAGTTCAGCTTCTGTGTAAAACCAGGTTCTGGAGAACATTTTCTTCAAAGTTTTAAGACTTGATCTTTGGGGGTTTTTTTAATTCTTGATACACTCTGGCTGCTCAGGCAGGTCTGCATTTAAGAACCCACTTTTGTTTAGCCAACCATGTCTTGACACTAAACTTAATTATCCATAATGCTTTAATTAAACCTTAATTATCCCAAACCTTGGTCTATTTATGTCCTAAAATGATGCTGATAAGAAACCGTTAAGACCATGGTGACAGATCTAGGGGAAAATTTCTTGTACAATGGTGACATGGGAAAAAGAAGGAGAATGTTGTTAAATAAAGCTCCAATTCTATTGAAACAAGAAAATTCATAAGATAATTCCAAAATAAAGAACATTTCTTGTACACACCTATACACTGTAATTGGCACATGCCACAATAATTTTCTGGTGTGAAGTAACACAATGGACTAGGTAGCAGTCTAAATCACCAGGTTTTTTATTTATTCTTATCATTAATGTGACAAAAATGTATTTTTAAAATAGTTGTAGGTGTTCCATTTTCTTCAATATTTAACAATGAACAGCTGTTTGCAACCTGGGTGCTGTTTGTATATCTAAATTTGCCTAGAGCATATTATGGTTTATTGTTATCAGTGTGCATGAGAATACAGAGAAATTTATTTTAATTCACCCAGAATAACTTTTTCAGTTTTTCATTGTTGAGAAGTGTACTCTAGACTGAAGGGTTTTCAGAAGTTATTTGTAAAAAAAATGGAAAACAAAATGAGATTGATGCTGGAGTCTGATGCTTACAACTACAAACTGATATAGTCTGAATCAGTTTTTTATTGTTTTGACCTTCTGTTTGCTTTAAAAAAGAAGAAGGTAAATCTGTTACTTAATTTTTTTTTTGTGCATGGAACGTTGGAAGAAGAATAAAAGTGATTAACCATCCACCAGCTCTCTATGTGGAAATTTTACCCATGAGTATATAACTATAAACTACATTGAGAGATTTTTATGAGAATATGCAGGTAGATTAGGCCTTAGGAAAGAAATAAAAACTTCTCTTTCAGGGTGAATAATGAAAACTGATTTGAAGACTGCAGATTTGAGGATCTTTATCTTTTCTTCTTTGTGGTGATACTTAGCTATTGAGAGGGGATTTTACATACTTTTGTTTTGCTGGGGGCTGGATAGTCATGTAGGCTCCTCATTTTCAGTCAACACTAAGGAGTTTAAATCCAAGCTCTGGCTTTGTTTCATTTAATATTAATGAAAATCATTCTTTTCATGTTGAAAACTTAGTGAAAGAGGCCACAGAGGAATAAATATGCATTTTTGAATAAATATGCATTCTGGAAGCAGGAAAGTAAATTAGGAAAGAGTGTGTTTGACTATAACTAGAAATATGTTTTATTATATTTTAAAACATGTGACGTCTTGGCAGTGATTTTAATTTTTGGAGGGTGTAAATTTCTTTTTCTTTAATGTATAGCTCCAAACTAATGACTTAAATAAATGTGATTATTCATTATGCAAATATATTTTTTTTTTATGCAGTGAAAACAAAATGAGATTTCCATCTACGTCAACTTTTACATCCAGCGCATTTCCAAACTTGAAGATTCTGGCCCTTAATCAAACTGAAATAACATGGACAGAGGTAATAGCCTTTCCTGATTCTTTTAAAATTTATTATTATTAGGTTTCTGAGGCAAGGGAAGCACAATAAACATTTGTGGACTGTGTTGTTCTACTGAAATCAAATCATCCTTAGAAAAGGTGCTGTGGGTAACTGTGTTAGTTACATATTGACTAATGTACTTCCTACATAATGAAGGAAGTCATATTGGTGTAGGAGTCTCATAAGAAACATTTTACTTCATCTACATCTGTAAATTGCCAAATCAAAAGAAAGCAGTTGGAGTACAATATAGCTTCGTGTCCCAAAGGTTTTTTTAAGTGAAAACTTTTTGGTTCCTGGTAGCTGTTGAAGATTTACGTGTACTTCTCTGTATACAATAGAACAAATGCAAATAGAAAGAAAATATTTCCTTATGATGAGAAAAACTTTGTTTTGGCATCACTTTGCATCAGCAGGAGACTGATTGGTATCTTTGCCCATACTGATGGTTCTTGAACCACATGATGCCTGGTTATTGGCAGCACAGAGCAGAGGAAAAACAAAGCTCTGACTTGTTTCAGGCACTGAACCATGTGCACACTTAAATGATTTTCTCCTTGTATGATGTCTTATTAGGAATGAAGTCCTGTTGTCACCTATAGTTAGCAGTGGGCCATTTCCAGAGATGGGACTTAGGACGTGCATCTCAGTGCCATGTTACTTAGAATAGCTTTTAAATTCCAAACTGTTATTTGGATTTCTCAGGGTCAGATTTTATAGTACGGCATGGTAAAATTACATGACTTTTCAGATTTCAGCTGCCAGCTGCTATCCAGTAAAAGAGCACTTAACAAAACTGGGGCTTGAATGGAAAGAAGCTTCTTCATTCTCTTACCTTGCAGCAGGACTAGAGGAAGGTCACTGCTGTGTTTTTGTTTAGTGTCCATTCACTGTGCTCATAAAACTGCCTGTGGGATTTATGGCAGGACAGTTGCTAATCCTTCCATAGTAGCAGCAACATGCATGGTGAAGAGAATGGAAGAATTAAGTGGCTACAAACACTTTAAATGTCACCTAGTGCTCATCAGAGTAAATCTGTGCATTGTGGTGTTTAAAATGTTGGCACCTGCCAGCAGCTGTCCTTCATCCCTCCATGGGGTGACTGAAAGGCTGGTTGGAGCCATGGCTGCAGATTACAATTCTCCAGGGCTGACTCAACTGCAGTGAGAAAGCCCCAGCTCAGCCAGAGCAATTTAAAATGATGCAGCTTTTGTATTTTTTTTTAAACTCTGCTTTAGCTGATGATTTGTCACTGGCCATAAAGACATCTTTGGTTCCAAAATCTGTTTTATAAATTTGTTCCAATTCATTCCCTGTAAGTTAGGAGACATAAGCCTGTGATTGAAAGTGGTGTTCCAGGGCAGTCAAACAAGAGGGGAGAAATAAAGGCATGTGCCTGACATCAGTACTCTGTGAATAAACCACTTGAAAATGTCACTGCTTAAGTTCTGAGGGGAGTTACTTGAAAAGTCAACTTTCAAATAGAAAATAGTAATGAATATAATCCAAGCAAATGAGAAATGCATTTAAATTGTCGATGGGTATATAAGCAAAAGTCTTAGGAGTGTTTTAATTTTAATTAAAACAATTTAATGGTGAACAGTGTTTCAAAATTACTTGTTGTTATATGTAAGAATATATGGCATGGGGATAGTTATACTTGGATTTTTTTATTTTTAGTTTGTTCCTCTGTTTTGAAGTATTTTTCACAGGAGAGTGACATGCTTAATTGTTATACAGTAATACATAGCTCCACATTCACAATCCTTGAGTATCAGTTTTCAGAAAGAATTCTTTCATTAGTATATGATTTGCATATATCTAAATACCTCTGAGATTATTAGTATATCAGTAAAAGAGCTTATTACTGTAGAATTGTTGATTGATTGTTCAAAACATAACATATAACTTTCAAGGGGGAAAATGTTCTGTAAAATAACTTACAGTTAGTAGCCATTGACTTAGAAATTGAATTAATGTGTTTGAGTGTAATGAATTCATATTTATGGCTCCAAACCCTTTCTTTCTTATTCAGCATTTAAATCATAATGTTATATTTGTGATTCTGTTTTCAAACTAAGATTTTGTATTTATAATATAATCTACTATTACACAGGGTAAAAGAAAAATCTGGGTTAGAACAGAAGTGCAGGATCATGCTTCTGACACTAGCAAGTAGCAGCAGGTAGTTGGGAAAAATTCTAGGCAAAGGGTAAGCACATGGTAAGAGCTTCTTAGAAAGTAATCTGGAATTGTGTGGCTTTGTGAGCTCAAGACTATATACCTCTAATTAATATTTGTGGATATTTTTGTTTCATGATATATCTAACTGTAATAAGAACCCATTTGAAAATTTTGCTGTGTATATAATTTAGCATAAATTCAGCCTTTTTTGGGTTCTGATATTGCTGCCTGGTAATTTCATTTAGTAAGTCCCAATGTTTTATATTAAAGTAGCTGAGAACAGCTATTCTCCTTTTCATGGTTTTAATTCTTGTTTATCTTCTTTGTGCCTTTCCCAATTATATTATTTGCTTCCTGAGATAAACAGACTATAGATACAGGAACATCATGAACTTACATGGTGACAATTGTTTCTTGTTCTCATCTTTATTTCTTTTGCAATAGCTCTTGCATTTCCATTCTTCTGGTTTTGAGCATCAGTGGCTCTCTTCTGGGTATTTGTTACCTCCCCATCAGCTATTCACAGTGAGGCCCCAGTCTTCCCTGAGGGTTAATTCACAGTGTCAGTTCTGTGAACTTTTCTTTCTGAGGAAGCTGTTCTAAGCAGTAGCTGGAAATTTGGCAATTTGAGTTTTTTTGGAATTGTGCTGTGACCTATCATTTAGCAATTTTCTAGTCATATTGAAAAATCTTCAGGTACTTCAGGTTTGTGCAGTTTTTTTATTCCATCCAGCCATCCCAATGCTGGGCTGTTGTGGGGCAATCTCTGAACATGTACCTCATTTCTCTTGACTCTGCAGGTTTCTTGTCATGCTTCTTCATCATCAGTAGATAACTATTTTGGTCTATCTTGTTGGCATGGGGAAACACTATCAGATTAAAGAGATGAAATATCTGTTCCCTGCTCTTGCTTTGGAACAGGAAAAGGTGTTATATCTGAGTTTGTGTTTGTGTGTTACAGATATGGCAGGAGATTGATTTCTCATATTTTTGGGAGTGAAACAGTTGAGCTCCAAATCATAGGCTGCCTCTGGAGGAGATCTCAGTGTTTACCCTTGGCATGGTGGCTATTATGAGTCAGTTATATAGACCTGCAGCTGGATGGATTCATGCTGTGTAAAGTAAAATAAAACTCTGTAAAGTAAAATCATATCTTTTATGCAATTTCAGGCCATAAGATCTAAAACAAAAGTATCTTTGCTCATTTTGTAGCCCTTTTTGAATTAATTTATTTTCTTTAGAGTACTTGAAAACTTCAGGATGTGTTGAATTTCATGCAGTTCTTGGCTTTTAGTGGGTTATAGGCTGGCACAGTCCCACGACAGAAAAGGTTTCAAGCTCTGAAAAATTAACATATTAAAAATATTCTGTCAGATATTAGCTATACACATAGGTTCTGGAACTTCTGCACATGTGTAGTGTTTGTACAGCCAATTCCTCACCTCATCATAGGGAATACCTGGTCACTCCAACTCACTGAATGAATTCACTCAGTTTCCAGTCTCAACTGTGAGGGTGGCCACAAGCCTGGGACTTACAGTCCTGTGATTGCAGAACCCCTTTGGTGTCATCTGTGCTGGCAGATCTGGGCACAAGAGAGCCATCTGGAAGAAAGGGAAGACTAGGAAATCTTCAATAATTGTTCCTCTGGTTTGGGGAGCCATAGCTTGTTCTGAACACATTTAGAGCAAATTTGCATGAAATATAATTTCTGAAATATTCCCATCTTTTGTTATATTAAATAAAGTTTTGCTCTTAGGTTCTTCTTTGTGCTCAAGGATGGCCAGTACTTGAAGAGTTGTACCTTTCTTCTAATAATATTACAGTTTTGGAAAGGTGAGTAACATGAGTCAGTCAGTTGTTAGCCACTGGTGTACCACAAAGTTGCACAGCACAAAAAGTTACATTCCTGTAGCATTTACATCACCACAACAATAATTGATGCAAATTTCGTGTGATGTATTTCAGAACATGTATAAATGTGCACAATTGTGTGCATGCAATTATATACTTAGGAAAATAGTGTTTTCATTGACCAATAACTTTAAATATTCTGGTTTTGTGTTTGTTTTTTCCAATGTATCAGGCCTGATAATGTCCTGCAGACCCTGAAGTTGTTAGACCTTTCAGACAACCAGTTACTGGATGGAAATCAGCTGCATCTCATAGCACAGCTCCCCAGGTAGCTGTAAACAAATTTGCTGGAAATTCTTTGTCCTAGATATTCATCTCCATAGTCCCTGTTGGCTGAAATATGATAGTATTGATGTTGCATGAAAGATTAATGAGATCTTGAAATAGAGGCATTTTGCCCTCTTGAGGAGAGTAACTGCATTATTTAGTTGAACTATTTTAATATAATCTTGCTTTTGTTGTATAATAACACATTCTTCAGCTGTGTGTTATTAGGTTTTCATTATACACTTATGAAATGAAAGTGATTTACCACATTTTGCTAATTTGCAGAATTATCATCTTTCCCTCTACACCAAAACAGCAGCCATAATTTTCAATAGCCACAAGCTATTAAAAAAAAAAATCATTTAGAAAATCATACATTTTAAATGCAGGAGCCAATATGAAAGCTTGAAATTGTTGCACTTATTTGCTGAAAATTTTATTCCCTGAATACAGCTGAAGTCTGGGTACTGCCTGTGAGGCTGCTTTTCATTTGTCAGTGATGCTGCACCACATCAAAAGCTGCAGATCTTTATTAAGAAAAGAAAATAAAATCAGGTTGTATCTCTTTGCAAAAAACTTCCTGTGCCACATACAGTGATCATTGTATCTATTAAATTTCAGATTAGAACAGCTAATACTTAGAAACACTGGGATATCTTCTATACACTTTCCTGATGCTGGATTTGGTATGTAAAAGAAGTAATTTATTTATAATTTTAAAACTCTGTTTATTTAAAGTTTTCACTATTTTCTTGTTACTCTTCTCCTAGGATGCAAAACTAAAATGTTTCCTTCGCTAAAACGCCTTGCAATAAATGACAATAAAATATCACAGGTAGGTTAGATTGTGATGGTTTTCACATTTTGTAAATAAATGCATCTTTGTTTAAGAGTAACTTTAAGTTTGCTTTTTAAAATTTTCTTTGATTTTATGTGTAGGATTCTGAGGTAACTATTGAACACTGTGGTCAATACAGAGGCATAGTTTAAAAATGTAAAAAGATTTCTAAACAGTTAAAAAACATGTTTATGTTATGGCAGCTACCTTATAATTTCTCTCACAGAATTCTAATGATCTAAAGTTCTGACTAATTCCTTGTTTTGGTTTGGTTTTTAATTAAATGGAGTGCAGTTCTTTCCTTACCTAAATGAACGGGATCCAAGTACTTGGTTCAGATGATCAAAATAATTTTTCCAGTCACGTTTGTTGTACAGGAAAAGTCAGCGTTACCAGGTATTGTTCTGAAATGAAGTTATGTTTTATATTTCCTCAAAAGACTCTTCCCTTCCATTTCAGTGGTTGTCTATCAATGAGCTTGATAAACTGCCAAGTTTGCGGGCACTGCAGTGTAACAATAACCCCTTCATGGACACAGAGAAGAACCCAGAGACCCTGAAACAGCTCATTATTGCCAAGATAAGCCAGTTGGAGGTTTTGAACAACTGTGAGGTGTGTGATATTTCAACAAATGGCATGAGTCTGGCAAAAACTTTAAATCACTGCCTGAGGAATTGTTTTCAGTTTCTTTTAAGATTATTGATTGTTTGGGTGGAGGAAAAGTAAAGTGCCAGCTAATCCATCCCCTTGTCAGTGGGGCAGTCACAAGCTCAGTACAAGACTGAGTCCTCTTTGTGAGCATTGCTAACTCAGTGGGGACTTGGACAAGATGGGTCAATAGTGGTTTTTTCTCAGCGCCTGAATTGTGTTGAAGTTTCAGAACTGTTAACAAAAACCATACTCTTAAAAAAAAAAAAGAAAAAATAGAAAAAGCAGCATAGTCAGATCTGTTTCAGTGACAGCAATACAAATATTTGCCTTCTGCAATAGAAAAATATCATAATCCACACCAAATCAAACTTTCAGCAAATGTTTATCATAAAGGAGAGCAGAAGCAGCATCTGATCCGTTGGTACAGAAAACATCGTTGCATCATCATATACAGGAAAATCTTTGCTTAGATATTCATTTATGGTTCAGTGAGTACACAGAGGGGCTTTAAGATTCTTAATGGCTCTAAAATATACTGAATATATGGATCAGTCAGTATTTGGAGACACGGTTTGTAAGATTCTTGGTAGCATTGAAACATACTGAACACCAAGTAAGACCAAGCAGTCTGTAGCATTGATTAGATTTTATTCTCTGGAAAGTTATATAATTATAAGTTACATAATTATATTATGTGCCATTCCTGTGTCAGTACAGATCCTTCCTGCTGAAAGAAGAGGAGCAGAGCTTGATTATCGCAAAATATTTGGAAAGGACTGGCTAGAAGCTGGTGGGCATTGGAACCCAGAGAAAAACAAACCAAATGAAGAATTTCTTGCTGCCCATCCCAGATACCCAACACTTTGCCTTAGTAAGTACAAGCAGAGTACAATAGCATTTCCTCACCTCTGGCATTGTGGCAGCACTGGTTTGGTCTGTTTTCAATTTCTCTTCCCCTTGGTGTTTTTCCCATGTGCTGCTACAGCCTTAGGAAAGCCCATGCATTGGCAAGCCTGTGTGCCAGTGGGCTTCTGCACAGAACTGCATCCTTTGGGGCACTGCTGCCTCAGGAACTCAGGCTCCTGGCCTCAGAGACCCCAGCACCTGTGTGCATCCATCCATTCAGTAGCTCTCTCAGCAGGGGGAATGTTAAGCAGCACACTCTTGTCCTGAATGCTGCACAGCTGGACAAGGCTCGTGTCTGCAGCACTGCGTGGTGCAGGAGCCACCACGGCTGTGCCGAGGGAACTCCTGCCTCATCCTGCACCACAGTGGTCCTAGGTCTTGAGATTTAGTCTTTGAAGGGTTCTACATGCACTCTTCTTCCAACAGAATATGGAGCACCTGAAGAAGGAGAACTGAAGAGACAACAGCCTTTGACTCTGAAAAACCAGCTCCTGAGTAAGAGGCCAGAAATGGTCAAAATTGTTCCTTCTGCATTTAGAATATTTTATGAGCTTAGTGTCCCCTAGGTGTATATGGAGAACAAAAAGTTCCAGCTTGTAATTTTGGTTTTCTTAACTGTCTCAAGGAGTTTGACTGGAAAGCTGATTCTGTGTACTCTCTCTCATCCCCCTCAACCCAAGCCAAATGATTTTCTCAACTGAGATTTAATAGAGAACAAAGGTTATTGATACTCCATTCTGACAGTGTGAATGGCTTCTTTACAGAAGACATCTCAGGTTTTAATCTCCACAGCTGCTCTCTTTTCTGATATTACCTTTTTTATAACTTCTTAACTTTAGGACAGACAACAAAAACATGGTTAGCTTTGGTATTTGGGGTTGTCTACATATTTAATCTAGGTTACATCCTCAACTTGAAAATTTATGTAGCTGTGTTTCCCAGCTGATAGAAGAACTGAAACTTTTTACTCCATGGGCAAAATAGTATTTTAAGGCATTACATTTGAATGCATTTAGGTGGAAGACTAAATAAAATAAGGAGTCTTACTGCCTAGACATAACATAAACCTTTGTTTAAGGATAAGTCTTTTAATCTCTGTAAAATAATTAGGCTAATGATGTCCTTTGGAAGTCTTTGTATGGGGCTTTTGAGAGGACCAAAAGACTTTTAAACTGAATAAGCAATTTCCATTCCACTGCCGGTCATTTTTTAAAAATGAAATAGAAATTAAGCATTTTTAGGTAAATACTCAGTTTGATCAAAACATCTTTAATCTTAAAGCATTAGGGAGTCACTCCTACAATAATTTACCAAAGATGAATAAAAACTTGGTTATTTTCATTAATTAATTTTTCAGATAATGACTAAATGCTATCTTAATTGCTGAGATGCAGGCTACCTCCTAATTTTTGAGACATCAGGCTGAGCTAAGGGAAACAATTTGCAATAAAAAGAAACTAGAAAGACTATGCTTCTGCCATAACAGGGCTTATTGTTCTTTCACTAATGCCTCACCCTTCTTTCTTAAGCTTTGACAATTAAGTGTCCTGAGAAACCTGAACAGAAGCCAGTGGAAAAAAAACTACCAGGTAAGAAGTCTTGGCTTATGTTCAAGCATAAGCTCCTTTTCAAATAACTGTATTAAAGAATGGCAGCTGCCTCTGGCTTTGTCAGCTCCTGAAAGCTTCTCCTCTGTCATATAAAGAAATGACAAAGGCAGAAATTGTTTGAAAAGTCATAATTCTTCTGGCCTTCATGCTTACTTTCAGTCCAGCTCGAAGATGGAAAGTTGATGGTTTGGTGTCAAGTTGATGCTCTGCTGCTGGTTTCATGATTAATGTGTCTGAGGCAATTAAAGGCCAATTAATGGGGATGAAATCTGGGGGATGTGTTAACCAAGTAATCAGAATGTGAAGTCTTAAGAGGCAATCACATAGTGTGTAAATCTAGATACTGAGGTCTGGTATCTAATCCATGAAGTTAGAATTCTAGTTCTGACCTCCATCAAATTCATCCTTTGAAGTTTTAATGCCTGTAGTGATACTAGAATGAATAAGACCATTCTAAATTAAGCTGATGTTTTGGAAAGATGTGTCAGAATGAAGTCTGAGAGAAAAGAAGAATTCAAGTTTTATTCTAAAATAAAAATCACATTTATTATCACAAGTTGCATAAAATCAGATAGATACAGCTTTTACAAAAATGTTTGATAGAAAAATATTTGTCTAAGTACAATGTGTGGTATTACAGGAGTAACTCGCTATTGCTGTGCCTTTAGGTAAAGCTTCAAAAGAAGTGAAAGTTCAACCAAAATACAGAGTTTATCTATTGCAAACACAGGTATCACCTCTGGAACAAACTACATCTACTCATTCAAGATCCATTACAAAAAATACCCCTTCCTATAACTGACTTCATAATATAAACAACTCTGCTGACAATGTGTTTGGGACTAATAACTCAACCATTCCCAAGAATGTCACTAGTTCCACCGTGCCATTTCCTTACTTGTGCTGGGAAAGCCAATTCCTGGTAAAGAAAACAGCAAGGAACAGTTGCTAGATGCAAGTAATCAGAACCTGGCTGGTGTGTGTCCCAAAGGTCACTTAGTTTAGCATGTAGAAATACAAACTCAAAAAAGGTAAATTATGAAGCCATAACACTTGAATTTGGTGTATGGGATCAAAGCTCTTAATCTGTAGTAGCACATCCTGCCCTATCCACCACAGGTTAAACCATTTTCCACTTGACAGTAGCAGATGTGGTTTCAGGTACCAAAGATGTTATTGCAGTGTTAGAACTGAAGCAGCAATACAGCTTTTCACTGTTGCTATAAGCAAGTAAAGTGAAACCCTGGTACTTTGCTACAGCTCAGTGGCAGCAGCATTTTTCTAATAACTTCTCTTTCTCTCCCCTCCACAGAGTCTATGACTATTCAGAAGGTCAAAGGACTGCTGTATCGCCTGTTTAAAATTCCTGGTTCAGACCTGAAACTGTCCTACAGAAGTTCTAAAGTGAGTTAAAAATGGGTACTCAAAACCAAAATAATTTCATGCTGCTAAAGGTCCATAGCATGTTTTAAATTACTATTTAAAAAAATTATTTCACTTGAGGAGAGCTGTCTTCATTCCTGTAATATGAAAGATTCTCCCTGACTGCAACTGCCTGCTATTTGGTTTACATGAAGGGATTTCAGTGTAAGTCTGATTAGGTTTTTTTTGCTTTCTTATTCTAGCTGGAAGGAAAAGAAGTTGAACTAGACAATGACTTAAAGCCTTTGCAGTTTTACTCAATAGAAAGTGGAGACTGTGTGTTAGTACGGTGGTAAGAAGGGACTCTCTTGCTGGGCTGAAGGAAAAACTGACACAAGAACTGCAGAAGAGACACAGACACACGGACAGCCTGTGCCTGAACAGACAGACAGGTGAATATGAGTTTCACACACGTGGCACCAAAGGGCTGCACAATTGTACTTCCAGCTCCTCAACTTGATCATCAGCCTCCATGAAAACATCTGCTCATTTGTCCTACTGGAGAGATACCAAATAGTGCTTAAACGCTTCGATTAAATAAAACTCAAGGTCACCCTTCTGCCAAGATTTTGTACTGCCTGCCCCCAGCAGTGGTGAGAATTTCTTTTACTGAACCGAGTACAGGGTTGAGTTGTGATCTCTCTGCTGACAAGATTAGTGCTGCACTGAGAGGCCACTTGCTCCTTGTTTTCACCTACATCCAACAACCTCAAAGTGAACAAAACCCAGTAGTGATTTTAGAAGTATCTACCTTAGGTCTGGCAGATTTTGACCTTAATCATCTTTCTTCTACCCTCCAATGTTAACATACCACATTATAAATAAGTTCTCAGCACACTGCAAGGCATTGCTATTTGTTTCACAATCTTTAGCGTGCTGTTCCTCAATCTTATTTTACTTTCACTTGTGTAACCTCAGATTCATATCGAGTCAGAGTGAGCTCTCAGAAATCCCTCCTAAATCAGGCCAAGCTTGCAGTACTTGAAGATTTGGTATAAGTAAACCTTGATTTTGTTTTTATCTAAAATGACAATGATATAAACAAACTAATCACAAATTCTAGCCCCCACTGCTGTCCCTGTCCCTGCACAGATGAGGTCAATCCCTCAGACAGCACAGAACCTGCTGCAGCAAGACTCAGCAGCTGCCCTGGTGCTGAGCACAACTCTCCTCATGAGCCTGGAACAGCCCTATACCTAATCAAATCAGTAGTGCTTTAATTTACAAAAGACAGGCTAGTTGGCATTCTTATGTGCATTTATTAATTACAAGGTCTTTGACTTTATATAAAAAAGATCTTTTTTTTATTAATCTTGAACATTTTGGTTTTTGTCTGATCAACATCTATACTATAGAAAATGAATAGTATCAGTCCACTTGTAATTATCAAAAGGGATGTGCAAATATTGTTATACTTTAGTTGAAACCCAGCATTAAAAGGTACCTTAATATTTCTTATTGTTCCAGGAATGAATCCAAATGTACACTTTTCCATGATCATTGTACACTACCCTGTTTTCCAAGGCAAGTCCATCATCTTTCCTCACATCTACATGGATCTCCACACAGTTCCTTTAATCTCCAGAGCTCTCCCAGCTCCTGGGGCGAGTACTGGGGGGAAGACAGCATGCCACTCTCACAGGTCTTCTCACACAACCAGAGGCCATCCTGTTAAGAGAGAGAAACATTTCAATAGCTTTCCTTAGCAAGGATGTAGTCTCCAACAAGCTTCACTTCCAAGAATCAGGTGTTTATTGTTTCTAGCAACAAACACTGCACACAAAGGTCCCAAACTGATCTGCTAGACCTATTCAGAGAACTTGGGGAAGGGATGGAGTCTGCAGGTGGTGTGTGGCAGTTATGTGGTTTTTCTTTCAAATACATCTTTAAAAGATTTTTTCCCTCTGGATTTTAAATTACAATTCCTTTCTCCTGTTTTATGCTACTTGGAACAGCAGGCATCTGCTCTTTCTGTAAGGTCAGACAATTCCTTCAGACTTACTTGATATCGCTTGGGCCCTACAGCTGCCATCCAGATGCCCATGCTCACATCTTCACCCTGAGATGAAAATAAAAAATACAGATATGAGCACCAAGAAAGCACAAAGCATGACTGTGACCTGGAATAAATTGCATCATCTACCAACACTAAACAATGGTAATTACAAAAACCTACGCCAGACTACTGCAGAGGTGTTAAAATAATCCTCCCACCTTTCCCATGACAATACACTGTTCTTACAAAAACAGAGTACAAAAAACAAGATTACAGAGGTTTTCAGTCCAAAACATCTGTGCTTTGACCTAGAACTAAGCATAGCAACCAAAAACATGGCAAAAGCCCACATGAGCCAGGAGAACCGAACACTAACACTTGAGCAGTGTTCTTTCTGACTCACCCAGTACATGCTGTTCCCCAGACCACTTTAACACAGAAAAACAGAACTAATTTTTATTACCTGGTACGTTTTTAATCTTTCAGAGTTGCTTGCCAGCCACTGCACAATGTCTTTGGAGATCACATAGCCAGACCCACAAGCAAAGGCTGGATATGCAGGACTTGGATACTCCAGTTCTTGCCATTTCCCAGTTCGATCAACTGCCCAATTTAGTCTGAAACTGAAGACATGTTAGACATGAGATGTTTATAGAGAGTCGTCTGTGGAACCTCTGAACACTGATAACAACTGAAGTAATACTGATAACAAACGACTGAAAGAAGTAGAAGATCCTAATTATAGCTCCTAGTCTTATTTCTCTAGGGCACAAAGCTAAAATTGTAACTGTTGTTTTGTCTCAATCTTGGATAATAAGAGAAAGTTTTCAAAACAGAAAAAAAAGCAACCTTGACAGTCAGGTCTTCAGCATCTGCACCTTGCTGTTGGGTTTTGAAGTAGGTAAGCACACACATCCTTACCTATTGTGTAACAGGCACATCTGTCTCCTGCTAATTGACCCCTTTGGTTAATCAATGTGACACAAAGGCAGTGCCTCCAGCAGATAGCAATGTTATGCAACCCATTTTCCTGTTAAAACTAGTGGCTGCTTAAAAATCAGGAAGCAGTACTACCTTCTCTAAGCTGTTTTCCAAATGAAGCTCAACAAACGAGATGTTCAAAGGCTGCCATCACTGAATTACAAAAGAACTCCTCCTGGCAGTGGTGTTCACTAAGGAAGGCTTTATTCACTCCCAGAGGCCTGCAGGAAGCAGTCTCTGTCTGCACAGTCTCCCCACACGCTCCCAGCGTGGCAGAGCTCGCTGCCGCACTGGGCAGCGCTGTGGACCCTGTCAAACTGCCAAGCGAGGCAGTGAAAAGCATCCTGCTTTCCCTGTTTGGGAACAGGCTGCTACTGCACTCCTCTGGCCTCACAAATGCTCCATGCAGTCACAGCTAAGAGACAGAACTGTGTCAATGCAGCAAGGTCTGCCCCTGTTTCACAAAGAGGTTCAGCATTGCTCATTTCCAGGCATGAGCACAAGCAGCTGAAAGCTTCAGTGAGCCACTAAGAATTGTCACCTCAGACAGCAGCCCTGAAAAGGAGGAATTACAGCTGACTGGCATATATGTTATCAGATTCTGCCCATTCTCAACTGAAGCTGACATGTTAAAGCACAAAGTAAATGGAAGTCTCATCTGATACCTGAATTCACTTTAAGCACGCTATCTTCCACTCCACTGAATCACAGGACAAAGGGTTCAACCCCCTCCAGACTGAGAATAATAATTTTATACTTCCATAGTTATTTCAGTGTTATTCCCTACACATCACACTTGCCTGACCTGAAGACTGTGACTATTAAAGAATTTACACTCAAAGATGTCACTCCTACAGATCTTTGAGATAATCAAGATAACAACTATTTCACACACTTGACCACACACCTCATTAAATCGCTTTATGAGTATGCAACAGGCAGGACCAGATTTGTGAAGCAAAGCAGCAAAGGCCTGTTTTTCTTCAATGACCAGAGGGCAACAGGAAGGCACATTGTACCATTGTGCTATATTGAAGCACCATAGAGTTCCTGCTATATTGGATGTCATACCAGAGCTGCAGTGCGTTCCATGGATGGAAGGGAAGATATGGGCTATTTTGATCCTCCTGGTTATTCACAAGTGTAATACAGGCTGGGAAAGTTCAGTCAAAAATTTATTAATCAGATCTGCTATTTCAAACAGCAGAAGTGGGTAGCAATGCCTGAAATTCACAGATGTTACAATAAAGTGCAGACCGTAACAGAAATTTTGTTTCTCCTTTTTACCCCACTTCCTCAAGCCCACCAGAAAAATCACAGTGACATCATAAAAAATAGTATTTATAGTTCTGTACTATGTACTTTCCTTTTAACTTCACTGTATTGCTGGAAAATTCTTATTTACTTAAGTACCATGACAAAGATGTCTATAACACATTTTAAAATCAGGCAAGATATTCAGCAAGTGTAAATCACTGTAAAGGCATACTCTGGAAGTTATTGTAAAGGACTGATTTCTGATTCTGAGATTCAAAGTTTAACACATACAGAAGTTCTGCTTTTTACAACTGGCTTCCTTAGGCATAGGAGGGGAACCCACATGAAAACAGACTTAAGTCACTAAACCATTCACTGAAGAAATGGTATCTATCTCTTAAAGGTAATTTTAAAAAACAACTTACTTTCCCCACCAAATGTTTGGCCTGTCCAATTTTTTCTGCATTATTCTGTTAAAAACAGCTTCCAAATCAATGTAACAGTCATCATCAGTCTTCAGCAGCAAATCAAAACTTGTTGATTCCACTGTCCTGTAGCCAAAAAAAAAGTGATGAGATGCTGAGCTACAAACTACAGACAGCACACTCTGCAAGGGGTTTTTTGGGATGTGGTGGGGGAAGCAAGAGGGAAGGAATGTCTTTACTACCCTTGACTTTTAAATGTTTTCTCTATCGACCAAGGCTGACTGCTTGTCCTACAAAGGAGATCAGCTATGGTGATCTTACAACATGGGACCCACTACGAGTGGAAGAAAACAAATTTGAAGTTTTGTTCTCCAAGACAGATGGTGGATTTACTAAGGAAACCATCTTAAGCAGTATTGACCTCAGAAGGATATGAATCCCTGATGCTGATGGCAGTACAGCTGTTAAAAGCTACTGGCTACACGTCAGTAGCCTACTTTCAGAACGAGACAGTCAGTTCAAGGGCACTGAGAAGGTGGTAAAAACATCTGTGGAAACAGCTCTGTACTCACTCCTTCTCTGTAAATGCACCCTTCAAACATGAAAAATGTTATCTTTACCTGTCTGAAATAGTTGAACATAACACACATAAAATAACCAAAAAAACTTAAGATTTTAGGGATCATGGCTGGGTTGGTTACAAATGTTTGTAAGGGTAGCTTCTTATAACAAGAAGGGTATTTTTAAAAGCCTTTTATTACTAAATCTTGAAAAAAATGCTAATCTGTAAGAAATTATCACAAAGATCTAAGCCTTTACATGCAAACCTCCTTTTAAAACTGAAAGCATGGTCCAGTTTTTCAGTTACATTCATAGCCACGGAATTTGTGAAGTAAGTGCATAATCTTGCAAGCAACTAAACTGAACTTTGGTTAAATTACAACTGTCAAGTGTATTTCTTACTCCACAGCAGCATCAATTAACTGAAACAGTTGTCTCAGAGTAATGGAAATCACTGCAAATTAGAGGTAGAAACTAACTAGATTCACCACAGACAATGCAATTACACTATGAAAATTCTTCCTATCAGCCTTCTGTCCCCCCTGTACACAAGCTTCCAATCCTTCCCCTCCACTCAGCACTGGTGTGGCCACATCTGGACTACAGTGTGCAGTCTTAGACTCCTGAGTACAAGAGGGACACGGCCATACTGGGCAGAGAGTCCAGCAAACACCCCTCAAGATGACTGTGGGACTGGAGCAACAGCCACAAACTGAAACACTGAGTAAGTGTACAAGCTGGCCAAAAGCCATCCTTTAAAACACTAAACCTGCTAGTTTTCAGTTAGACACAAATGAAAAGAAATTACAAGGAGAAATGAAAATTTTTACACCTGGACTCTTAGAGCAGAAGCCTGTCTTGCCAGCTTGTGCTGATTTGAGGCACCAAGGGTCAGCATTCAAAAAACTATAGGCACTGCCATTTTACTCACTACATGCACCCAACATTTTGAGAAATACAACTTAATGAAGTAAATCACATAAGGCATGTATTTCATGGAACCTATCAAGTAACATAATCTGCTAGATCATCTTGCACTACAAACAGCACCATTCCTAAGAGAAAATAAGAAAATACTTTCTTTTCTACTTACCATCGGTAGAAGTTCAGCAGCTTGGAGGGAACATTTCTGTAAGTGTCAATCACATCTACAAAAACAATGTCATCATACATACTGCTTTCTTCCTTCAGCAAAGCATCCTCTTTCTCAAGGTTTTTTATGTGACTTGCAAACCTTTCTGGGCGAGTATGGAGGCTTTTTAAAAGAGCATCACCTTCTGAAAGAAACAGCACCCATTATTAAACAAAGATGCATATCTACATATTATTTCATATTTCTCTTGGATCATACAGGGCACACATAGACAAAATGAATCTGAAGAAGCATTCAAATAATTTGGGTTATGAAAATCCTATAATTAATTTAAAAATTTCTACAAAATTGTTTAAGTTGCAGAACAACTAAGAAATATATTTTTGTATAAGGGCTGACACTAAAAGTTTAAAGTAAAAAAGTATTCTCTTCCTCTTTAGTAATAAAAGAATTCAACTTTCTAAGGTTCCTTAATATAAAGAACAGTCTGGGACTTCACTATCGCTCTTACTGTAGAGTAAAAAGGTCACTGTCAGTTCCTCCTAAGTATATGTATCTAGCATAAAAAAATAAACACACAAACAAACAATGCTATGCTAAATATAATCAAATAGGCATTGCTTTGATGTAGCACAGATGGTCCCTGCTGAACCACATCACATAACTGCAGGTATAAGCTAAAAATATATTGCAGATAAGGAGGTAGTTTGTGGTACTGAAGAAAAGTTTGACAAACAAGATGGAAGGGCTTTAGCACACACCTCAATTCAGGCTCCTACACAGATGACAAGACAACAGGACTGCCCAATTGTATCTGCCAGGCCTAGCTACAAAAACACAGCAATAACACTCTCAAAGTCAATGCTTCTGTTGGCTATAATGGACCAATAAGAACGCATTGACTCCAGTGCTATGTGGCCAAAATCTTAGAAATTGAAAGGGCTCTTACAAAATCTCTCAACATTCTGCTGAGATAGGTGTAAAAGAGCAACTACAGGGATGGAAACTGTTTGTCCATATTAAACATTGTGATACAGTACCTCTAACTGCAGCAGAACTGGAAAAAAGTGTGAAAAATATCAGGGAAAGATTTCATTGCATGACATTTTTTAACTTGATTTTGGGTAGCAAAGAACAAGAAGAGAGTCTAGATAAAAAGACAAAAAGGGATGCAAATCAACTGGAGTGGCTGACAGAAGGCAACCAAAGGAACCACATCAGGACATTGACTTTAAGCATAAAAGAGCCAGGAAGAAAATACTTCTACTAAAAGAAAACCTAGGGTGACTAAGTTCATGGAGACAGCACAAGTTATACTCAGAAGTGTAATTTAAATTACCTGTTTTACCATAACATCAAATGTCATGCTACATTTTGTGGACTTACCTTGAATAGTGTAGATAAAACCACCTGCTATTCCCTCCACACCTTCTGTGAGTTCATGTGGCAGTGACCCTTCCCCTGCCTGTTAGGAACAGATTAATTGAAATTAATAGATTAATTCATCTCTCATTATTGATGTGTTTTACCTCTGATTTTAAGATGTGAAGTTTTCTGGCAACTAAGAATGAAATTAATTTAAAGCTCTGCCAGTTCAGGCACTTGTATAACCACAGAATCACAGAACATCCTGAGCTGGAAGGGACCCACAACTATTATTGATGTCCAACTCCTGGTCCTGCACAGGACCACCCCAAGAATCACACAATGTGCCATGAAAGATTAAGACTTTTAACTAAAGTTTTGTAGCATTTTTTAAAGTTTCACCCAAAACTAGCAGTACCACTGAAACTTTCAGGAAACTAGTTTTGAAGTTGACAGCAAAATGCAAAATTATTCTGGCTAAATTACAACAACAGAGGATGTTTAGGCAAGGAACAATCTGACATGAAAAGAGACACACTGCCAAAAAGCACATACCCAGACTTTATCCCATCAGTTGGGATTTTAGCACAGGATTTTTGACCCACTTTTTGCCATCTCTGATATACTGATACTGCTTCACATTCTCACAAAAACAACGGGAGCTTTACTCCCCTCAAAATAAAACACCACTTACAAGCGTAATTTTTTTGCAAGAAGGCAAAGCAAAACTTCTCTTCTGAGACAAAAGGAGAAGCCCAACTGAATTAATGATTTACACAAAGAAACACAGGAAAGCAAAATGCTGAATTCTCAACAATTATAGGAAAAACAGAAACATGGTGGAAAGGAAGGTGAGGGGACTCACTGTAATGACTCTGAAAACACCTCCTCCATCATTCACCATCACTTTATGAAGGTTTCTTGAAACCAAGCCCTGAAGATCCTGGCTCTCCCACACAATGGTACCTTCAAAACTCTGGTAAGAGAGCAAAATACAGTTATGCAGGTATACAAAGACTTTAAAACATGGAAGTCAAACAGTTTGGGCTCATTAAAACTATTTTTAAATAGTCAACTTCACACAAGATTTAGCTTGAGTGCATAACATAGATGTTTTACTTCCACTTCAATAAAAATAAATTACACATAAATGAAACACATCCATGAAACTCAGTAACAATCATTCTTTTAAGACTAATCATGAATCTCTATATTAAACTTTTAACAGAAGCCTAAAATCATCAAAATAGCATTTAAAGGTGACCTGAAGTGAATTTTTAAAAATCAAATATAAAATCCTGCATTACAAAGAGAATAGGTTAAAACAGATTTGGAAACAAGCTCAGCTTTTATCATTATCTGCCAAACAGAGATCAGAGACTGGATCCTGACACCAGCAAAACTCAAAGAAAAATACGGCCACCTTTATTGCAGTAAAGGTGTCACAAGCTACTGTAGGACTGACAGAAGTCTCACCTCACATCTTGGCTGGTAAGGAAGAAAAAGACAAGTGAATAACTTCAAAATTTTCTGGTTTTAACAGTCAAATTAGGCTATGCCACTCCATGTTTCACATATATATATATAAATACATATGTGTGTGTGTGTGTGTGTGTGTGTGTAAATTCTTGTATTTGAAAGGACTTCATCTCAATTTTAAACTGAAGAACATGCAAAGGAACAGGTGCTAAGTTGTACAGGTAAGAGTACTGGTAGAATTTTATTTTTTTACATTTTTAAAGCTATTTCTCTCCTATGAAAAGGTAGGGTTGTTATACTCCTGACACCTAGATGAGCACATTCCATTTTGTCTCTCCCACTTTCACAGGAAACACACTGGTTGTTAGTGTGGGTGTTGAAACAGAAAAACAACTTGTTTGTACATGCACCTCTTTTGCTGTAGGAAGTCTGTTTACTTATACCAACCTCTCATCTCTTTCCCATTTTATCTTCCTTGTACACTAGAAACCTTCTCCAAAAATCCTCCAGTTACTGAAACACCTGTAAGTCTAGATTATAGTTCAGCTTACTTTATTGCTTTCCCCTAGAAGCAGGTCTTAACATCAGCAGCATTCTCAGTGTTTAATGACAGCTCTGTGTGTATTTCGGAAGTCTCTCATCTATTATTTAAAATGCCAGCTTTATAAGCTAATAATGGAGCTAGCCAGTGTTTATTCAAGCCTGACTTCCATGCTCAATACCTTTCCCTTGTTTCACAGAATCACAGAATAAGCTGAATTGGCAGGGACCCATAAGGATCATCCTATCCAACTCCTGACCCTGCAGGACCATTCCCAAATCACACCCTCTGCCTGCAAGCATTGACCAAACTCTTCCTGAACTCTTGGCTTGGTGCCTGTGACCACTTTCCTGGTGAGCCTGTTCCAGTGCCCAAACACCCTCTGGGTGAAGAACCTTTTTCTAATATCCAGCCTAAAACTTCCCTGATGCAGCTGCAGGCCATTCCCTCATGTCCTGTCTCTGGTCACCACAGAGAAGAGATCGATACCTGCCTCTCATCTTCCCCTCATAAGGAAGCTGTAACTACAGTGAGATCTCCCCTCAGACTTCTCCATGCTGAACAGACCAAGTGACCTCAGCTGCTCCTCAAGTGCCTTCCCCACAAGGCTCTTCACCATCTTCATTGCCCTCCTTTGGACACTCTCTAACAGTGTAATGACTTTCTTATACTGAAACTGCCCCCAGCACTCAAGGTGAGGCTGTCCCAGTGCAGAGCAGAGCAGAGCAGGACAATCCCCTCCCTTGCCTGGCTGAGGATGCTGTGCCTGAATGGAGCATCAGGACATGGCTGGGCCTCCTGGCTGCCAGGGCACTGCTGACTCATACTCAGCTTTCTGTTGTTTGTTTAATTATTTGTCAGTTATCAAAATAAATGGACCAATATTAAGACTTTTTCTAGTGGCTCAATTTCTCTTTTTGCAGTGACTGTCATCTCCCATTCCAATGTTTTTTGCTGTAGGGATTGGGCTCTAATCACACTTCAGTATCCTCTTTATAGACACAACCTCTGGAAAGTTGTTTAGTGAACAGGAGAGTCCTTTAGGAGCAAGAGAGTCCTTTCATGCCTCAGCAAGCAGAAACATTACAATTCTCACCACTATTACTGATACTGACTTCAAATGTACCAGGAGTCTTAATCAGTTACTACCAGTGAACCTCAGTGTAAGGTGTCCTAAGGCTGCAAACTATCATTATTTTCTAGGTTGACAGACTCGTAAGCAAATTTTCTAATGACTTTAGCCCTCAGCTATTCTTACTCTAAGCCAGTTAATGAAAGCTGAGGCCTGAAAATGCTTAAAGCAAAAACATTAGTGGCACACCTGAGACTACATCATCTGTTTTTCCCCATTTAAATTCCAGCCTTGTTGCTGCCAGAGCGCAGTGGCATTTACAGTGAATACCGAACAAGTGAACTGACACAATGCAGCCCTGCCAAACTCCTTTGCTAATGTTAAACAGTGCTGTGCTTTTTGTTCCTCCAACTACTCCCCATCAGTAACACAGAATATGTGCAGTACAGAGTCCCATCTTCATGCAAGTGGCCCGTGGCTTTTTGACAAAATAAGTGCATTGCTAAGACTTGTCTGTAAGAGGCCTGTTTGTTTTAGTTATCTGCTGGTGCTTCTGCTGTTCTGCGCTTTCAGTGGTTCCAAAGCTGAATGATGGATTCTGTCTCTCACAATCTGGCCTCCCAGATGCTTATTCTAATGCTGCATTTCCTTTCCTTTCCCCAAGATGAGCAGAAAGAGCAGCACTTCAGCTGCAAGATGAATGAAGCTCTTCAGCAGTCCGTACAATCCATTACTTCTTCAAGGTGGAAAGACAGAGAATAGACGCTGTCTCAGACAGCATCCTATGACAATTAAACAGTTCACTAAATTTAGTGCTCTCAAACAAGTAGACAGGAACACGTGGGCATTGCCACCTCTTCTGAATCATCGTGTATGCTTCAGCATCCTGAGCATCACAGGAGACTGCATGCTGTGCCTAAGCCCCATTAATCTACGTTAGAAACACCGTGTTACCTTGTAAGCGTTCAGCGCATGACACACGGCAGATTTAGGAAGCCCACACAAAGAAATATATGAATACTAATATTCTCTCTCTCTCAAGGAAGTACTTCCCATCTGCCTCTCAGGAAAACTGCAACCATTTATAGCAAAATTACAACTGTCTGGAATTTTAGCATCTCAAAACAAAGTCTTACAGGGAAAAGGCTCACATGATAGACTACCAAATTACTGGGTAACCAATATTCTTTTTAAAAACGTAAAATAAACCCTTAATCATTTCAGTATGAAATTAGATTGCCAAAGCATATGCACAAAATACTGCAAGTGGTCTGCTCACCTGAAAGGTCTCCTGCCAGCATAACAACTTCCACAGTATTCAGTAAACACTGTCTAAGACGATAAATCAATCAGCCAGCTGCAGATTCCCCTTAAAATTAATAGATTTCCAAATGCATTCATTAGTATAGAGCCAGGTGAATAAATCAGGGAATAAACTGGCCCAAACTGTCCTCTCTTCCCTCTTCAGTCTTCTCTTGCTTCATTCTTTCATAACACAATTTCTTTAGTAATAAAACAACCCAGACCTAAAGACAACTTACAGAAATAGCAGCAAGAGTCCAGGAAAATATTTAAATTAAGGGAAACTGTCTAAAATGGTAGCTGAGATATCTAGCGAGAGATCACTGGTCCACTGAGAACAATTCCTTGTACCTGAGAGGGTCTGCTAACTAGAATTCTCCTTCTGAGCCAACCATTATCCATTAAACCTTCACTGTAAAATCATCAGTGTATTTTCCTATGATATTCTGTTCCTTTTGTGTTTAATCCCCTTCCTTCCTATGCAGCTACAAGTAGGTTCCATATCCCTATACCAAAAACAAATAACACTGTCACTGAAAACATAACACACAATATCTTGGTGTTATGTCCAAGACATCAGATGCAGAAACCTCTTTTCCAGCTGTTCCCTAGAAACCTGTGCCATCCTCTCCTCCCTGTCTTGTGTGAAAATGTCTGATAAATCAGAAGGGAAAAAGGAGCACCACATGTCCTGGTAAACTCTCCCACAGAATCAAAGCACGTACAGTTTTCAATTAGAAATACTTAAGTTTTCTGAAGTTGCTACTATTTGACAATTTTTTATCAATTTGTATTTTCCAGGCTTATGCTTTATAACCGCCTGTGATAATAAGATGCTGTAAAACAAACACTGGATTTCAGCATATCCCTACAACTACTTACCCATTCTGGGATTCTGTGAACTAACATTCTAGAGGTTTTCACTTGCCCTTTTCTGCCTCAAGCAAAGACCAGTTTTATCAGACAGTCTGTCCAGGTGACTTAAAAGAACTGCTGGCAGTTCTGATCCTGCACATACCTCTGGCAAAATAAACTGCTCTACTGGCTTGTACCACAATCTGTTCACCTGCACTCCACAGCTTGGCGGACTAAAGCGAGCACTGAAGATGGCTTCCTGTGAACAGGAAAAAACCAAAATTAAAAAAAACCCACAACACACATTAAAAGTGCTACTGTATTACACAGGCCATGAAATGGCTCTTAGATAATAACATTTACATAAAGATTCTGCATTGCCAAATTCCAATCTTCAGGAAACAGTTTCCAAGCTCTCTTATGATACCAACTTTTCTCCTTCACTGGAACGAAAAAGCTAATGCAGATAAAATTATCAGACATTGAACATTTAGGAATTCTACAGTTTAGGAAACATGAACTTAATTACAGTATAACTTTATTTTTATTATGGCTATTATAAACCAAACTCCTTGGAAGTTCATCATGGAAGTCATACTTACAATTCTTTCTACTGTAGCACAGGCAGAAGTTTTGAAATTGGCCTACCAAGTTATTGGTTGAGACAAATGTAATCTATCAAATGCAACAATCTTGCTCAAAATTTTTTTCCCTCCAAATCACAAAGCACAAAGCTATTCTATCAAGCCCATAACAGTTTGGGACTGGGGGAAATGATCAATGAAGTTGATTATTACCAGTAAATAATAGAAATCTTAAAATGTCTTGCCAGAAGACAGACAAGAAAAAATTACAGCTGTCCTGCATCTCTGCTTGAAGACACCAAATACATGTTTCTGCAAGCATTTTAAATATATTAGCTTAATTTTTATTCCTTAATAACTACCACTATTTAGAGCCCCAAATACAAAAAAAAAAAAGGTGCATTGGAATTAGATGTAAGTGCTCTTTCATAACAGCATCTAGATTAATATACAGCCATTTGGGAATTTCATCTTTTCCTCATCCAGGATGTGCCTCTGTATACATATATGAGAATTTAAAATGCTACAAAAGAAAAATATCATTCATAAACTTGTCAGTTAAGTATTTCTGTTCTAACTCACCAACACAGCACGTCACTTTCTTTAAGAACTTAATGCACAAAAAAGAAACATCACGCTTTCAAAAAATAACTACAATACTCTACCTCATGTTCTGCCTGGTACAGCTTTACAGTGATGTTCCTCTGGAATCCCACCCCATCAGCCTCATAAAATACCCCAAGGCTGGTAATGACAATGGGGTAAAGCACACGGAAGTTCACACTGACGATTCTGTCTTCAGACAGCACAGAAGGGATGTCCTCAGGGAGACTGAATGCTTCAATTTCCTGATTCAAAACTGCATGAAAAGGAAAGGCCAGAGGTGAGGGGAGAAAAGTTCATAGTTCCTGGGTACACACAAAGCACACTGCCTACATGCAAAGCATTCTGGTTAATTAGCATGGCTCACAAGTGCACAAGGATAATCAAACACTGGAGTAAAAGAAAATACAATGGGCTGCAGATTGAAGCAAGAAAAAAATTCAGTGATACAGCAATCTGCCCGCTAATAGCAATTGCAACTCAATGCCTACATATCCACAGGGCAAAGATTAGAAACACAATAAAACCACAGCAGGAAGACAAAAATGCTATTTGACTGCATGAATACCTGTATATTAGCATAATAAAATAATTATTCATGTATCAAAATGGCACACACCTCCACTTAATTCAGCTGTCTGCTTTTGGGCATTATCTCCTACCTAAGCCCTGAGGTACCATTTATGCTTGGGAACAGTGGATGTTGTCATTCAAAGAGAAAGTAACAGAAGTTACATTTCCTGCTGAATCATGGCTCAGATACCTAGCAGTCCTTAGTTAACTTGTATTAAAGAGAAGAATAAAATAAAATCCAAAAGGAGACAGGAAAAATTTACAATTTTAGTTAGGCATTTTTGTATGGCATTTAAATTTTTCCTCCATTTTACATTTCTTAATTGTTTTCTCTCTAAAGCAGAATCTGAAAAACTAATCAGCCAGACTTGCTTAGAGAATTCACTTTGTCACCAGAGAAGTCCATCTGACACTCAAGACTGTCACCTTGCTACTTTCTTCACATTTGACACTATGCCAGGTCATTTTGTCTCTCTCCAACTTCATTTACCACATACATCAAATAAAAATGTATTGTGTATGGGAGAGACTGTCTGGTGACACAAGAAAAATGCAAATCCATTAGAAGTCAATGGACTCCCCTTCACATGCCCAAAAATCTCTCCCTTTCTGTCTGTACATGGTACTTACAGGAAGGTTATGCAACAAGTTCTAGGAGGTATTTGTTTCCAAGACCAGCTGTCTCAATGAAACTCCCCAAACTACTCTCAGNGCTGTCTCAATGAAACTCCCCAAACTACTCTCAGGAATGATGACTAGCTCTAGTTCAGACCACAGAATTTTTTAAAGTTAACTTCTATACCTGGGTTACTGATGTTCAGAAGTTTGCAGGAGTAGGGGTCTTCTCTGTCCTTCACTGGCACAGCACAACCACGTGCACCTATTATAAACTTGACAAGGACACTAAAATAATTTGGTTTTATTAACACCAGTTCTCTTCCCTCCTCCCTCCATTATCAATAAACTTAATTTTATCACCATGACCTGCCTTTCACAGGGTTAAGATTTTGAACCTCTTAAAAATCAGCAATGACAGTTGGTATGCAGAGCAACCACATGAATCCCCTCACAGGAGCTCAATTCCAAATCCACATTAACATTTTACATTATGAGGTCGCAAGAAGATTGGCAGCTAGAAATGAGATACAAGACAGCCAGCACACTAAACACAAAAAAGACCTAAGGCAACACTGAAGGATCCCAGAGACCTGCCCCTCCTAGCCTGGGTTTGTTACTTAATTCAAGATTGTTTAAATACATTGCATTCAAAAGTCAGTGAAAAAAATAGCAAGAAAAAAGACACGCAGCATCAAAGGAGGAACAAGGATTCCAGACTATCTATTACAATGAAATATTTCAACTTTGGGCTGTAGCAAAACAAGAGGTTCCTCTCCAGTTCCAATCATGGCTATTCCACAGCAGGAAGACACCAAGAAAGTACAAAGAGCAAGGATCCACGTTTGCCTATCTTTTCACAGATAAATGTCCTCCCAGAACTCCATATGAAAGGTCACAATTTTAGGTGACTGAGGTGGCTACGCTGCACCCCAGGCTGACACAAATCTGGGAACAGCAAAACGCTCTCAGTGCAAGGCAGGTACCAAGGTGTGAGGATGGCAGCGTTTCCAGGATGAACTGCAGCAGAGCTTCACAGCAAAAACAGACCTGTCTGTACACTGTCA
>VYZP01021932.1:0-12358 GCA_013400635.1 Hypocryptadius cinnamomeus
TCAGCCTTGCCTCTCTCTGTCTTCATCCCCACCCCTCTGCCTCCCCACCCGTACCTGTGCCAGGCCCTGCTGGGCCACCCCGCTCCCCACTCGCTGTGCGAATGGTTCGGTTGTCCTCAGGTGCCCCTCGGAGGCTCAAGGACCCGCGGTGCTGAGGGCACCTGCCCCCTTTCCCTGCAGTGGCAGCGAGGAGCTCACCCTGTGCCCGTGTCTCTCCTTGGCAAAAAATGAGCGTTTTTTAGCAAAATCTGAATACTTGTAGTAACAGCTCATTGGTGATTCTGCTAATGTTGCACACCTCATTAAATAGCCCCAAACACAAGGAGGTTTAAATGACTTTATTGAATTAAAAATAGCATAGGAAATCACCTATGGTACTTTCATCAAATAATTACTGTAAACTCTATACATACAGCAAGAGATCCCTTTTAACAAATCTATTCCTAAAACACGGGGGGGTTCTGCTTAATGGCTGAAATAACTTAGAGCAGCACAACCCGCTTGAAACATTGAGCCACACTCGGGCACTTCCTAATATGTTCCTGTGTGTTTCCCTGAGTGTTTTTCTTCCTTATCTTTTTTATATCTGAAGTTCTATTCCCCTCCTCTACTCCATGTATTTGATCATTTTTTCAAGTCCCTTGGCTGAACCAATCTCTTTTCATGCAGAGGATAAAAAGAGAAAAACTTCAAAGTAGGTTCAGGTAATTAACAGCTGAGGGGAATATAATCTAAACCATAGGCCCTGCTTTGCACCCAGGTCTGCTTTCAGAGCCAGCCGGCAAGGGAGTGCCTATTCCCTATAGCATCCAAATCTGCTTCCTCTGAACAGCTTTGCCAGGCCTCCAGTTATCACATCTGCATTTCAAACACCATGTCTCTGGCATTAATTATTAATTAGCCTACAGTCACCCCAGAGGATTTAAGTTCCAGCCTGCACATACTTATTCATTGACCTCTATCTTAGTTTTTGTTGGAAAAAAACCCACTAGAATGCTTAATAATTTCCTTTCTCTCAGACCCTCTGTTCCAGTTTCATGGCAGGGAAACAGTATATTTTGAGATGGAAAATCACAGGGTTGTCTAGAAATTTGTTTAGAGCAAAACGCTATGTCAAGAGTTTGAACAAACCATTTCAAAAGATTTAGAAGGAGTTTTGCTGGAGCATTTTTACCTTTGACAAATGAATTTATGGATTTCCCAGGACTGAGAGATGGTGGAGACAAATGCAAGACGGTTTGGCTCAGCGTGGAGCAGTTCTCCATGTGCACTTTAAAAATACAAACTGGGTTTAATTACTGGGTAGCACATTTAGAGGATCAAACCAAGGCAAACGTTTATGTGAAAGCTCTGGGGTTACCCTGCTATTGGCACTGGTAAGAAGGAAAATAAAAATGCTGTTGCAAGGCACAGGAGTGCTTGGGCATTAAACCTGAGCTCTGTCCTCAGGAATATGGAACTGAAGGAGCTTGTTTTTGTATCAGCCCCAAGGTAGTTTGGAAGAGGCTCCTTAGCCATTAGAATAAGTACAAATCTCACTGCTGCTTTCTTTGCCATTTTGTGTCCTGAGATTAAGGTTCCAGAAGTAAAAATATCAGAGCAATCAGGTAGAAACTGAGTTATATGATTCTCTTTTTTCTCAGAACTCCATGAAATCCAAAGTGCCTGTTAAGAGTTTGGATGAGCTGTTTATTGAATACTCCCTTTTGTTAATGGATTTTAATGCTACAATATCCCACCCCTCTGATGGGGCCTCTTTTAATTCCTCATGCAATTATCCCTAGATAAACTTTTTAAAATGTCGCCGTGGTTTCTCGTTTTTATTTGTGGTGGTGCTATCTGAAATAATCATTGAAACATGAAATATTTCTCCACTTTGCTTCCTAAGGAAGTGTTTAGTCTGTAATCACGAGGTCAGACTGGTTGACTTCTGTGCCAGCCTAGAATTGATTTTTGAAAGCATTTAATCTGCGCCTAAGACTCTTTGAATTCCTATTTAGTGGAGGATATGGAAAAGAGCTCTGAGACACAAACATTTGTACTTAAACTGCTGGGCTATCTCGGGAAACAAAAATGTGTTTTTCCAAAATTGCAGCTAAACCAACCCTTTTGGAAAATCATAAGCTGTGCTGAAATGAGCACCTGAAAATAGATGTAGGGGCTAAAACTGTTGGCTTCCATGAGGGATCTCTCTTCTCAACCTCCCTGAGAGTTTTCAGGAGTTGGTTTGTTGCTGCTCTTTTATTATTTCCACATTTTATGAGTAGATCTGGGGAGTGTTCAGCATTCAGTAATAACTGTTTTTTCCTCTGCTTCAAATATTTAGAATATTTCTTACATTCAATTTAAACAGCAAAAAGTGCCTGTATTTCACAAGGAAAAGAGGAACAGGGAATACTTCAAATTTAATTTCCAGGAAGATGGTTCCCATTTATAAAACAACAGATTGTATCTTGGTGCTGAAGAGGGAGGTAGATCCAGACTATTTTAATGAGACATCCAGGACCTTTTAATCACTTCTGCAGTGATACTAATACCAGTAATAACAGTGATAATGGAAAAAAAACCCTGGTGTGAAACCAGGGCTGGAATCTGTTCTCGGTAAATGTCAGAATGTTTCTGAAATTAAAACTTAGTGTTAATGTAGCTCTGTTCCATATGAATATTAAAGAGGAATAGGGACTAAATTTCTTCCACAGCAGAGTGAGATGTTGTTTTAGAAAACAGCCACATGGCAGCTCGATCTGCAGGGATGGATCTGGGGTGATTTTGGGGGGTGGCTGAGGGTGAGGGCAGCTGGGCTGGGTTTGAGCCCTCTGCTGCTGTCTCCTGCTTCTGCCTTTTGTTTACATTTATTGCCATTTATTAACCAGGTCCTTGGGATAAAGGTTCCATGCCCCAAGATTGGAAAACTGTTACCAGTGCTGTTAAATTATATTTCTGTGTGGTTATAGAGCCAGGAGTGAGGAAAGCATGAATGTACAGATACAGTGGGTTTGACATGTTGTGAAATATTTGTACTGTTCATGTTAGGAGAGATGAATTTCTATAAGAAGCCTATTTTATGCTTCATTTTATATATATTTGCATTTATAGCTTTCTGTTAAAGCTTAAATATTTTACTCTGTTGGTGAGATCTAACCCTTGGCAAGTCTGGAAATGCTTTGACCTCCATTCTTATTACACCCTTCACTTTTTTTCATTTAAAATAACACCTGCAATAGTTTTCCAGCCATGCCTGACATCCACCAAGGACTGAGCCAGAGCTGCATTTTGTATTTCAAATGTTTCACATGAACATGTTTGGAATTCAGATTTGGAGGGTTGCAGAGCACTTTTTATGTAGAGAAGCCACATGGGTAATTCTGATTTTCAATTACTTGAAGAGTGATTATGGTACAAGACTGTTGATTCCTTGTGTGTTTGGGGTCCATGGGCATCTCTTGATGAAAGCCTGGGTGCAGTTTGAGGGAGGCTTTGCCAGCTGTGCTCTTGGAGGTGGGAACAAAGCTCTTGCAGAAGGGGTGGGTGAGGTGGAGATCTCTGCAGATGTTGCTGTGTCAGCAGAAATGAGGTTTGATGAGATCAGGGGGAATGTGGGACTGGACCTTGAGCTGAATCACTGCTCAGGGTGGTGCTGAAATCTGGGGAGCAAGGCTGGGTTACAGGAGCAGAGGATGCGTGCAGTGTCACCAAAAGCTGCACGAGTGACATCAGAATGATTTTGGGTAATGTCTGAAATAATGGAAGCCTCTGGAAGATCCTTGTCCTCTTCTGTGGTTTTGCCTGGCAATGAACGTGCCCTGGATGGGCAGCACGTGCAAAATTGATGTGATGAGGGTGGGAACAGGGAGGATCCATGAGGAGCCAGCAGATTCCTGTGCCCAGAGGTGCCACAGATCCTCAGCTGTGGGAGCAGTGGGTGAGTGGGGACTTTGGCATGGCAACCATCAGCCAGGTAGTTCTGTACTCAGCCTGAGCCCATCCTGAACTTGCTGTTTCCCTGACTACAACCTGACCATGCCTGTCCTCCTAAACTTTCCTTTCAGCCCCATCAGCCCTAAAGTCCCCAAAACGTAACATCCTCAGAGCCCTCGCTGACCCCGCCTGGCGCCTCATCGCGTGCTGTGACCCCGGCGTGTTTTGGCTCTTCCAAGGCAGGGAAGGGCTCAGGCTGAGCCTGGCAGGTGGCCCACAGGCCTGGCAGGTGGCCCACAGCCCCTGCTCGTGGCCACAGCCCCAGCTCGGGGGGTTTGTGGGGTGGCTCCTGCCAGGCAGCCCCTGGCACAGCCAGGCACACCCTGCTCCTGACCCACCACCTCCACCTGGAGCACCCACGCTGGGCTGGGCACTGAGCTCCTTGGCAGTGCCCCTGTGCAAAGTTTTGAAGACTTTTTAGAGTTCCCTATCCTCCCACTTATGTATTTTCCTTTCTTTTTTCTAATTTATTTCAGTTTCACTTTCCCTCTCCATGCAAAAATTGCCGGGGCTCCATTTACTGCCCTTGCTGGGAGTTTGCAGTGGAATGAGTTAATGGGGCCAGGCTTAAGGTGAATTGTCACAGTTTGGGTGACTTCAATCAGCTGGCAGTCCAGCCTATTTGGTTGCAAATAATGTGCTTTCTAAAATAAAACCTTTCATCACAAAAATCATAGAATATTGGAATGGTTTGGGTTGGAAAAGACCTTAAAGATTGTCTCATTCCAACCCTGCTGCCATGGGCAGGGGAAAAAAAATATGAACAGCATTTAAAAAAACATTTATACATGCAATCTGAAGAATAAGATGATATTTGGGAACTTTTGGCTTTTATTATCATGGCTGTAAGTTTTGAAATCACAAACCCAAGTGTATGTGTGTGCCATGTAACTGCTACCACCAAATCACATGTAACACTCCATGGTAATTGTGTTCATAATTATGGAGTTAATTGAATTTCTGCAATAGTTAAAAACGGGCACATAAAAGTCTCTCAAGATTAAATGTTTTAGTTAGGGAAGAACACACTCTTTTGGACTATTGAATAAAACAAAAGCAGTTCTCATATGCAAGTGAGCTTATGACTGATGAAATAACCTCCCAAAACAAACCTGGTCCATAAATGCTGTTCCAAACTGGGGGTCACACAGGAGCCAGGGATTTTTGCAATGCTCTAAGAAGGAAAAGCTGTGTGTGTGGAGGTGTTTGTGAGCTGGAGAGCCATGGTAGAAGAGCTGCAGCCTCTGCATCTGCCAGGCTTGGGAGGTACAGGAATGCTCTAAAAATGCTCTGCTGCCAAATTAGCCCTGCTATTGACAGGGTAATATTGGAACAACGTGTTAGAAAGTCAGATTTTGCTTTAGTGTTTGGTAAAGAGAGGTAGCTCTTTTTTTTTTTTAGTTTTTATTTTTATTTTGTGATCTCATTGGTGTTTTTGTGCTGCTTTGGGCTAACTTAACTCTCTGGTTCCACAGAGGAGTCACAAGATGTAAAACCACAGAGAATGTGGGTCTGCTGTCTTTGTCCTGTGTGTTATCAACTGATTTATCTTTGGAGAGAAAAGAATAAGGGCAAGAATTCCCAGTGTGTTTGATATTAAACCTGGATATCTCACCATGGGCAGAGTCATCCTCCTGAAAATGAGAAGAGATTGATAAAAACTTATTGGACTTCTCTTCTCTTCTCTTCTCTTCTCTTCTCTTCTCTTCTCTTCTCTTCTCTTCTCTTCTCTTCTCTCACTAAGAAACATAACCACTCCTCCCCCCCCTGAAAAATAATTTTATAAGTTTACTTATTGCAAGAACAGACAAACATTTTCTACAATGAAATAATTCACATTTGTTAAAAACAGCCCCAAATGTCAGCCAGCACAGCCATGCCCCAGCCCTGTAGGAAATCCAGCTTTAATACCTCTTTTCCAAAGGGTCATGTGTGGAGTTTCATTATTTTCTAGTAAGATTCACAGGAGACCATTTCTTTTAATATCCTGTTTTTCCTACTGATGAGATTGGCTTGAGTGGGTAAAATACAAAAATATTGATAATTAGACCTCAGGTCTCTCCTCTTTGGCAGCTGAGAGTTTCCATTCACTGCTCTTTTTGCTAAAAGTTGCCCTGTCCCTTTCGACGACTGGGCTTTATTTTAAATATTACTGATGTGAGCTGATGGAGTAAAAAAAGATGAAGTCCCCCCCAAAGTCCCCCAAAGTGCAGGGGCTTTATTTGTGTGATTTCTGCCTCGGCAGCCCCGCTCCCCTCCCCCAGCAGCGCACTACAAAGCGTGTTGTACAGGGACTCCATTAATCCTACATTTCCTAGATGGTATCTGAGGCACAGTGGGTTTCCACAGAAATTAATTTGTCCTGACAACAGGCCTAAAGATTGGAGTCCAGGGATCACTTGGCAAATTCCCTTTAAACTGAGCACAATAATAAACAGAAAGCTGATAACGACAGTTCTGAAAGACCACACAGAGGCCGGAGCCCGAGCCGAGGCGCTCGCCGCGGATCCGCGGATGCCTCCGATAACGGAGCCGGGAGCTTTAACGCCTGATAGGAAAATGAGCCCCTGATTTATGCACACTTTAATATCCCAGCACTGGGCAGGGCTTGCTCCAGCTCCAAAGGGCATTTTTAACTCTTTTCTGGAATCAAAGGCAAGTTCGAGGCTGATCTGGGTCAGCCCGTTCTTATTTAATTTTCATTTCAGCAGCTCCAGGGCTGGTTTTTGTGCCTTATTTTAATAGAGCCCCAATTTCCTCAGTGCATCTTCCACGTGAAAACATTAGCAAAAGTTGGACAGTGGATAAGATTATGTTTCAAGGAGAACCAAAAAAGTTCTCCATCTAAATCTATTTTCTTTGAGATGTGGTAGTTTAGGGTTCAATCATCTCCTCTGTGGTAATTCTTTCTTAAATATAGTAAAAAGCATTTTAGACAGAGTTATTGCTTTGTTTGCTTGGTTTTATTTATCTTTGCCTTTGCTTATTTAAATGCTGCTGTTTTCCCAAAGTTAAGGTCTGGAAATATATACTGATATAGGAAGTGAATAAACAAACATTCAGTGGATATTTTAGAACTTGTCAAGATAAGAGCATTTCAACCCCTGATATTCATTAACATAGAATTTAGATTTGATGATAATTAGGATTTGTGGCGTGTCAGGAAAGCTCTGCCAGTTGCATCTCTGAAAAAAGTAATCATAATATTAAGAGTTAGGACTGATAGGGTGATGTTGAGTAAGAGAGATGTTGTGTAACTTTTCACTGTTCGAGCACATGGTATATAACGATTTAAGCAACGAGTTAAAAAAAGGAGGACAAGCTAAAAAGATGTGCGGAAAAATAGATTTTATTATTGAAAGATACCTTGAAATTAAAGGCTAATTTTGTTCTCAATGTCCAAACTATGAAATAACATCCTATGAGGCAGAGGGCAGACTGTGTAACTACAAAAGGATGATCCTAGAGGTCTTTCCCAACCTCAGCCCCTCTGTGATTCCCCAGGCAGATAGGTATGGCTGTGCACCTGAACAGCACGAGTCCAGTTTGATCACTTTTAATGGGGCAGATGTTCCTCTGGAGATGAAAACCCAGCACTTGAAATATCCACACTCAGTGATCCTTAAACACCATGCCTCCTCCACAAGCTTTCCCTCCTGTGGAAGAGGTGCTGGAGGTGAGCAGTGATGAGTTGCTGTGGTTGGGTCGTGCCCAGAGGGCAGGAGCAGGTGGGTGCTCCGTGCCCATCCCTCCATCCCTGCTCCCAGAGGGGTGGCAGGGTGCCAGTGGCTGCGTGGTTACGGGCTTGGAATGTCCCTGCCCTCGCCATTTGCCAAGCAGAGGGTTTATAAATAAAAAACTTCTGTCTCACGTGCTTTTCCAGCACAGCCAATGCCCAAACTACCCCTGGCTTTGATAAAGGCAGCACAGGATTCGTTAGGTAAGAGCTTAACGAGCTGAGAGGTGGGACTGCGTCATCCTGGCAGAGCGGGGTGTTTGCACCCCACCTCCCTGCTGAGAAATAAACCCTTTCACTTTCAGTATTGGCTCCAAATTAGTTTGTACACTACAAATTAATCAATTACTGCCACTGTATTTTGGAGATGAAATTCAGGCCGAGCAGGGCAATTTGTATTTGTCACACTTAAGGGACTCTATTGTACCGAGAGGCAGAGGATTTGAGAACAACTGGGTTTAAATCTGTCGAGCTCCTCTTCCTAGGGCCTGCTGCAGCAGCAAATTGACTGGCTGTGCCTCTCAGTTCTGCAAAAGAACAAACCCAAAAACTCCCCTCCACTTTTTATATCAAAACCACTCTGTGCATTCCAGTGTACGAGCTATTAGTTTTTTTGAATTTGGATCAAATCAGGCATTTTTCCCCCAGCAAATAGTCCTCCAGTGTGCTTTATGCATTTGATTCAAAGGCCTGTGTATTATTTGATGTTCTTAGGAGATAAACAATAAACTTTTGAATATGTTTTTTCCATTTGAATACAAGCCTAGGGATGCTTCACCCTGCATCCTAAAGCCTGATTTCCCCTGGGACTCATTATCATGCAGCTCACATGTTCAGTCACCTACACTGTTGAACTTACTATCAAATAACCTTCGAAATGTTACTAGTTATTACGTGTCAGAGGGCAGATTTATGATAAACTAACTTTGAAACAAAATAATGAATTCTCAGCGTTCTGTTTCCAGCAGCATTTCTGGTAATTTGGCCGGATTTAAATTTTAAAACAGTAAGTTGCCTTTTTCTCTTATTCTGTCATATAAAACAGCTCCCTCCCCTCATGAAATTTCTCCCTTCTTAAATATGGTTTACGAGGATTTGAGCAGTGCCTATAAAGAATAAAAATGAGAACATTTGTCTGGGAGCTACCAAACTGCCCACTGGAGTTCATTTGTGATTAAACTTTCAGAGCTTTCTAACTTAGTGAAAGTTAAATTAACTTAACCCTTAGCACAGTCCACTTGTGTCCAAAACAGAGCTGGGCAGTAGATGTTTGCAGGCAGAAATATTTTCTCCTTGTGCCTTTTACTGCCAGTATTTTAAGGTTTTGAGTGGCGTTCTTGTATTAGGGTGACAAAAATCAATGGTGTCATCCTCTCAGAGAGCTGGTTTATGGCAGACCAGAAAGGTTTTCCAAGAGGGTATTCTTAATTTCAGCCCCCAAAGTCCATATTTAGGGAGCTAAATAATTGGCCAATTTTCATGAAGGCTGAGCATGACTTCAGGGGATCTGTGGGCACTTGGCCTCTTTCAAATGGCAGCCCGAGCCACCGTGACTTTTAATGAGATTATATCAGAGGGAGGAAATGCAGGTAGATAAATGCCATGCACCCATTTTGGAGGTGATTAGAGGAGCAAACATCTGCAGATGAAATTTACAAGCACTCACTATGTCAAAAATAAAATCTGGCTAATTTGGGGGAAAATCGGTGCGGCTCTTCTTGGCCTCAGCGGGGTTTTTGTGGTTGCATTTCAGATGAGCACGGGGCAGATTAATGTCTGCAGGATTTTCATCTCCTACCAGACAAAGTCGAGGCTTTGAGATAGTGCTGATCTGTGAGACTGCATGGAAAGTGCCTGACCCGGGGTGGCTCTGTGAAGCTGGGATAGAACCTCCATCTTCAGGGCTCTCTCTCATCTCCTTTGCTCCCCCTCGCCGTGATTATGGTTCTCCAAGGGCACCACGGGCAAAAGTTCCATAGCAGGATGTCTATTAATATTTATGCAGCAATTCAGGAGGTAATGCATTGTTAAAATACAAGTTGGAAATGCACCAAATTTAATCACTTTTAGTACCAGAAATTATCTGTTTCTACGTCAGATAGAAGGCGGGGGGGGTGGGGGCATCGTTATGATATTTTATTTTTTAACCAAGTTATTTGCCAGTTCTGACACAGCTTGAATTAAAGGGCAGTAAATGATCTCGTTGAGATAAAGTTTTCACAAGGAATGCAAGATATCTCTGTGAAATTTGATGTGAGGAGTTAAAAAATATTTAAAGTAAGCCCTCAGTGAGTCAGGACGTGCAGGGATCAGCCGTGCCACGTCAGCCAGGCCCTGTCTTCATGTGCTGGATCTGGTGTGCACGGAGGCCACTGGGATTTGCCCTTTGCTTCCATGCAATTCCTCCTGCCTGCATGGAGAAAGAATATTTTTATCACTGATATCACTTCATTTTTGCAGCTGTCTGCTGGCATCAGGTTAGTAATATAAACTCTGTCAGAGAGCAATCTCTGCCTTCCACAGGCTGGAAAATGCACAATTATTATTTAGAGTTAACCTCCTCAGAAAGTGGTCCTTGCTGAAACTGTTCAAGCCCAAAAAGAATTGTGAGTTATTGTTATCTGAGGACCTCCTACAGCCTTCCCTTGCTCAAATAAAGCATTTTTTGTTTTCAATAGGACTTTTTTCTGAGACCAAGCTCTGAGCTTTCATGCAAGTAAGATAAATCCAGTGAAAGTAAAACATTAATTAAAATGTATTAAAAAAATAAAAAAAGAAAGTGTTTGAGAAGAGCGTGGTGCTCAAGTGGAGCACTTTTTTTTCAGGTCACTTGGCTTTCTGATGTCATTTCTGGCAGCTTCGTTAGCCTGGCTCCATCACGTTCTGCTCTGAACGATAACGTGATGGGAGATGATCAAAGTGAGAATGCAAAAGGCTCAGGACATTTAAAAAATGTTCTATTCTGGAAATTGTTCTAAAACTATAAACAGATTACATTAAAAATCTGTCTTACCCAACATGGTTGCTCATCATCCTTTTTTAGAAGGAGCTACTGAGAAGTTTGGGTAAACAGCCTTGAAGTCTTTATGATGGCAGGCTGGAAATTTCTCCGGAATTTTAGGCAACCCGAGCCTCTCTGAAATGGAATGTAACCCATTTCTGCTGCTAGGTGCCTTGTTTTAATCTTCATACTTAAAAGTGGCAAAGCATATGGGTCAGATCACCCACTCCTGCTAATGGACACAGTTCCCTTGGACTTGGGTGTCCAATTATGCCAGCTAAAGATCTGTCTGTTGCTGGGCTTTATTTCCTTATTTTTCTTGTCTTCCTGATCTCTGACCCTTTATCAAAGGAATGCCATCTATAGTATGATAATAACGTGAAATTCTGAGCTCTCTTTCTAACAATATAGCCCAAAGAATTGTCAGGATGCTCACCTTTATGGGAAGAGCAGCTGATGAGCAGTTTTAGCCTCACAATTGTCTTTTCCTGGCACTGGGAGAAAGTTTGGTACCTGTTCGTGGCCTTGTGGTGGGATATTAACCATGTCTGCATTTATAATTGCTCTGTGGGCTGCATGGGTAAATAAACTCATTGGCAAGTGAACAAAATGTCAGGAGGCCATTTTTCCTGATTTTAGCTGCATTGTAGTGCTTGGGAAAGTGAGAAATTTGTGAGGTTTTTAAGGGCTCCATCCTCTCATGCTCTCAATGAGTGTGAGGATGTGGCTGAAGCAGGAGGCAGAAATCCACAGGCATTGTGACACCTTGGGTATGGAACAGAGCTACATGGGAGGATTTTGATCTCCAAGCAGGATTTGACTTTCTCTTTTGATTTATGGGCTGAATATAAATGTGTACTTTAAGGAGTCATTAGAGTTTGTGGTTTGAAATATGCTGGTTTGTGTAGGAAAGGATGCCTGGGCTCCTTGTACAGCCCCACAAACTTCTTTATAGGAGAAAAAATGGCAGAGAATTGTGTGTAGGAAGAAAACACCTCAGGCTCTTTACACCAAATAAGTGATAGAATGGTCAGGAATGGCACGATCATGAGAAAGCAGGGGAGGAAAATAGGGAATACCTGTGCTGTGCTCTGTTGTGAAACATCTATTCCAGGTGTATTTTTATCTAAATCAGTTTCAGTGGTGGTGGTAGGGAAATGCTTGAGAAGTGTTGGGGCTTGGAGGTGCAAATAAAGAAAGGCACAGCAGGAAGGAGCTCGGCCAGCTGGGACGTCCTAAATGTTGGAAGAGACATATCATATCCACAGCAGAAGGTTTTGGCACCTGCCAGGCTCCCCTGTCCCCATCCTGCTGCAGGCTGGAGCTCCTCTCCTTGGGTGGCAGCAGCACTTGCAGCTGGTGACCCTCGTTTGGTGCCCTTTGGCTCTGCCTTGGCTCCAGCTCTTATCATTTGGGTAAATGCTGCTCTTGTTTACAATAATGGGAATCTGGAGCAGCCCCTCTGCCATCTCTCCAGCACAAATATTGCACTCTGGATAATTCCCATCTCCTGCTCTGTGCAGATGGAGCCTGGGAGGCGAGGGAGGCTCCTTCCCAACATCCTCACATCCTGCTCTGCGAGCCCCAGGTGACTGAGCCACACAATTAATCTGTGAGGATGGGGGAGCTGCCCTTGCTCTTTT